>LUCH01017819.1:0-24090 GCA_013368495.1 Paragonimus heterotremus
ATCTGGGAATAACAGGAGGTTCTTCTCCCTGATCCGTGGTTGTACTGGCCGTTGAGTCGGTGTAAGTGAAACTATATGTGAAAAGATGGTTCACTTATCACCAGTCAATCGCGCCGACTTGACGGGTGGGCTGAACATTTTGAAGAGCAGTTCAGCTGACTTCAACCAGATCATGTAGACGACGGGACCCGATTGGTCAGTTATTGCGTTCCAGACGACCCTCCGTCAGAAGCAGAAGTGGTCCTACAGCTCAAGCTATTGAAGCGTAATAAGGCTCCTGGACCAGACCTCTTCCCTCATTCTCTTTTCAAGGATGGTGGGGAGAGGTTGATATCGGAACTGACAAAACTCCTCCAGACAATTTAGGAGACTGAAGAAGTGCCTCGCGATTGGTGCTTATCAACAGCAATTCCCATTTTCGAAAAGGGGGCCCGACGTTTATGTGACAACTACAGACGCATAAGTTTGGTGTCAATTGCGTCCAAGTTACTCACTGGCCTTATTTTACATCGGCTCACTAAGCCCAGAGAAATTCAGATGCGCGAAGAACAGGCAGGATTTCGATCCGGTCGGGAGTGTGTTGATCACATTTTCACCTTGCGACGGATTTTGGAACATCGGCAATCTTACAGACAGCCGAGAGTCGTAATATTTTCGGACCTAAAGGCTGCTTTCGATTCAGTTGCTCATAACGTTCTCTGGAGCTGTCTCCTTCGCAAGGGAGTACCGGAGAAATACGTGAATCTATTGAGATCACTGTATGCCCATTCTGCAAGCAGGGTGAGAGTTTATGGACAACGGTCTCGAGCGTTCATCACTTCTAGTGGTGTCCGTCAGGGGTGTCCGATTTCCTCCTTCTTGTTCGATTTTGTTATGAACGACATTCTGGAGGATGTGCTTCGCGAATCCAGTGGACTTGGTGTTGAGATTCTTCCCGGCACTAGATTGACCGATCTGGAGTATGTGGACGACATTGTCTTACTCAGCCTCTCTGCTGAAGACAAGCAGACCATGTTGAACAAGGTGAGTGACCGGGCTGGTTTATATGAAATGCGCTTCGCACCTTCAAAGTGCTGCTTCAAGATTGGGGCATTCCTACTCCTACTATCTTTATTGCAAGTAATCCGCTGGAGACTGTGAACAGTTCCACGACTTGCCTTTGACAGACTGCTTCAGCTGTGGCGTCGAAAAGATGCCCGGTTGTCGCTGAATGGAAGGGTACATAATGCTTGTGTGCGTTCCATTTTGCTTTATGGTTCGGAAACGTGGCCTGTTTTCAAGGAAGATATCAACAGGCTTGCTGCGTTTGACCATCGTTGTCTCCGCCAATTGGCCCATATTAAGTGGACTGATTGTGTAAGCAATGTGGCAGTTCGCCGACACATATTCCGGAACGTTCGGGATGCGCGATCAATTGGTCAACTAATCACGGTACACAGCTTGCGATGGTTAGGTCACGTACGCCGTATGTCATCTGATTGTTGACCGTACCGGACATTATATACTGAGACCGTCAACAGTTGGGTGAAACCACGTAGTGGTCAAGCAACAACGTGGTCACGAAATATGAAGACTCTGACTGCTCCACTGAGCAAAGTGGGTAGGTGGTATCTGCCTGGATGGGGTCATCGTGATCACTCCAACCATTGGTTGGAGACGCTATCAGAGATGGCGATGTATCGTAATCAACAGCGTACCTGCATCCATATCATTTCCGGTTCTTCCGGTTATTCTTTGGTTAATTTTCACACTTGTTAGTGGCATTTTCTTCCAGGGTGTTCCATTTCACTATTGAAATGAGCGGCGGCCCGAGCCACAGTACCTTTTGGTCAGGCTCATGACTGCTATGATGATGATGATATGATGATAATGTAGGACGTGAAACACTTGAAGTAATCGCGAAATACATGGAATCAATAATGTATAAAGACAGCTGATACGTCGTTACCCATTCAGTTTGGGAGATCAAACGGTATATTCCTACCGTCTAGTTTTGGACAGGCTGGTATATGACCAAACGGGACCTATAACAGAAAACCTCCATGACGTGTAGGCCGATAAAATTGCTCACAGAGCAGCCAAGCGTCGATCGAAGTGGGGTGATCGAACGACGAGTAATTAGTAGAGGAGTTGGCCGATATAAATTAAACAACACTCAGTGATCCCATTCACACGGACGTCCCGGTCAGCCCTCTTCAAAAAGAAGCAACAGATTAGAGTTTAACTCTCAGTAAGGCTGGTTGGTAGTGCAAATTTCTGTCACGACCGCTATTTAAACCCTAGCCACGCCTCCATGAAGCAACCGTGCTGAACACTGCGTTAATGGCCGCAAGTTATGTAAAACCAAACCATCACATCAAAACTCTCAACCATATCTGTTTGTGAGTAATGTTCAGGCAACCTAGTAGTTTGCATAGCAGACATCGTAAAGGTCTCGTTAATTCCAATGGATTATCTATATGCAAGACCTTTCAACCGAGTTAAAATCACAGAACTCAATGAAACTTGCTTAACTTACTACAACATACTTATCGCTGATACACAGTAAAGCCAATGTGAGTATGCAAGGTGCAATCAAGTATGAGTGGTGTTCAGTTCACAAGAGCGGTAAGTCCAAAGGTGAGCATTAAACAGGATCGTGAAGTGGAACGAAAGTATCGTTAAGCACCTGAAAACAATGGACCCAGGAAATGAGGTTCATTAACCTGATTAGACGGTGCTGTAGTACTTAAAAGAGAGGAAAGCGAATAAAAACCTTTGGTTCTTATACAATGCCAGGAAGAGGATCGGTTTAAATGGTGCGCTTGTAGTGGCGAATCACACCGTTTTTAATCGTTAGCTAGACAAGGGTATTCCAGCAGGAAGATATTACATAAATACACATTGGCAAAAAAAGTTCGGCTGACTTTATGTTAAGATAAAATCGGTTTGATTTTTACTGCTAAGATTGGTCGCCAATACTTGAGCTCATTGTTCGCCTTCATGCTTGCACAGGAAAGAGTAATGACCAACTGGAATCATGTCAACTAGGGCAACGTACATACGCTGACCGAAATCAGAGGAAAGCATTCTATCTTGTGCTTTACTCAGATAGTTATCGGTTTCGTCCGAATGGTAGACGGAGGATCGTGATCGCAACTATATGAACAACAAACTGGTATTCCGTCAAAAAGAAGTTAACTAGACAAAGTCGTGAATTTGATCGCTCACATCATATCCGTCTTAGTGATTTTTCCGAAAAACTAACTATCACAGACAGCAATACATCAGTGGTTCTTACTGATACCTAACTACGAAACAACCATAAAGGAAAAAACAAACCCTCTACAAGAAGAAATAAGAAGAGGAGATCTAACTGCTAAAAATAGCTTTGTCTATATTCAGTCATTCAACATCAGAATGCCTAGATCGAAAGACTAAGGGAAACAGAATTATGTTCCAGATGGGGTGAGGTATATCTAGAGAAGACATAATTATGAAAAATTATGAAGAGTTCGGCTGGACTCGAACTACCGGCAAGAACAGAAAGCTCAGACGGGGTAAGTGCTCTACCAGCTGGTTTACGAAGCCATCTGCGGAGCACAAAAATTTCACGTTAAGAATCAGTTCTCATTCATCCAACGTGTCATATGGAATCCACTGAAAGATTCACGAGAGTTATTGTCTTAGTGAAAATTCACGTTGGAATCCAATAACGCACTGAGATGGCCATTGTATCGAAGCTAACGTTTCCAGTCATTTTATTATATGACACAAGATCTGCTTTGAAATAAATGCAGGAGTGTTTTGACATAATGTTATTCACACAATGAAGATTAAAAATCACAATTTTAAGTGACCTGGTAATATGTTAAAGAACAAAGTAAACAACATCCGGAATAGTATAGAAAAATTGTTGTACGGCGAAACCTCGAGGTCCGGTCCTGTCGTTATGACAACTAAAGTGAGTTGTACAATTCAAACTATGAACAGTATTCTACTAAGAGTTGTGTTTGCGGACGTACATTCACCTCGTGGTGTCAACGGAAAAGTAATTTCTTTCTAAACACTGGGAGTTCAATCAATCCCCATGGCCCGCACCACCCAATCTACGGCTTTCATTCGATCATCCACATGAGTATTTGCACTCACACTGACATAGCATTTGTACATACTTGCGCTTGTGTCTATGGCTTAAATGCGCTACGTCAAACACCGGTGGTTACTGAATCTATCAATTTGCACAAGAGATGGCGATTTTTAGGGGTTCATCAAACTGAATCCAACACACCAAGCGATGTACACAAACAAACTAACAAAAAACAGTCTAATACGCTCAATTTTTCCTGTGTCGAAGCAGTTAGGCCGTTAGTAAACAAGAACAGGAGAGCAATCTTAATGAGTACATTAGCGAACTCACAGAGGAATTTTGTAGGGGATCGAGCCAAAGTAACTTTGTTGTCGGTAGCAAAAACTACGGGTGTCCAAACGTGACTGATTAAACAGCAAAATATTATTCGTCATACGTGTAACATCAACTTATGGTTCAGACAATGCTCTCTACACATCAAGGATGTTAGCTTGACCCATCAATAACTCTTATTCGTGCTTTTTGATTAAATACTTCCAAATTTAGTAACCATCATCTGCCCATTAAGAACTTGATTGTCGGCGGTCACAAAACTGATACTCATAAGCTGGACAAGCAGAGTGTTCCGATAATATGTTTGCCTGGTAGCCAGTTATTACGTTCTGATCAGAAAACAAATTACTCGAACAAAGTCACTAAAAACGAATGGGTTGCCTTTTCTGATCACAAATGCGTCACTGCTCAGGCTGACTATTCGGTGACATTAGAGATGAGTACATTTGCATGCACCATTGCCGTACCGGATTTATATATACAGCAGATAATTCCCAAAAGATATACATATCTGTACGGTAGAACTGATAACTTACTGTGACCTCGAATGTGCTATTTATGGGTTTATTCGCATATTCTTACCGGATGCCGTTTACAGTTAGCTACTTCCGCTGCTCATCCGTCCAACATAGTTTACCTCAATCGCCAAGTTGCCATAGTAGTAAACAATACCTAATGCTATATTTGGTCAAACAATATGTCCTGAAAACGTAAACGACTAACAACCTTATTATTGCAGATAAGGTCATCTAAGAAAGGTTCCAAAAACAGACTACCGAGCCGTTCCTTTGAATTCGTCGCTGTACACAATGCAGATGATCACTTCCTTATAGTTGACTTCTTAAGCTGCGCCGTTATCTACTTGAGCTCACCTCGAGATAACTGTCGACCCAAGCGCTTCTCTCTCAAGGTCTCTGGTGACGCCGAAGCTGAATCTCGCGGTCATGCTGGAGTGGAAATCGCACTGAGGTCCAGAGTAGAGCAATGCTTGCTCGAGTGAATCTCTGTGAACAGCCGCTTGTGTGCTGTCAGACTCAATACGTCGGTTAAAGTCTGTCGATGCAAATCAGAAACGCGTACTCTCCAACGGACAGCTGTTCGTATCATACCAAAGATGTGTTCCACAACGCCCTCATTGATCTTCTGAGGCAAACTAAACAGTCAGACATCATCATACTAGCGGGCGATTTGAATGCTCAGCTTGGTCGTCTTTCTCCGAATGAGAAGCAGCTGAAAGGTATGTTTGGTGTCTGGACACAACGCACTGATAATGGCGGAAGACTGCTGCAATTGTGCGCATCTCACGGTCTGTATATTTCGAGCACCGCATTCCAACACAGGAAAAAGCACTGTGTTACTTGGAGACCTCCGTGTGCTTCTCAGCTGTGGACACAGTTGGATCATATAGCAGTCAGTTACAGGTGGCGCCACTCTGTTAAGGATTGTCGTACCTTTTGGAGCAACCACCTGGACTCGGATTATGTTGCTGTGCGCATCTGTTTTGCTTAGTAATTTGCTCAGAGGCCATACAATCGTAAATGCAAGACACCTAACTCATCATCATCATCATAGCAGTCATGAGCCTGACCAAAAGGTACTGTGGCTCCGTCTGCCGCTCACCTCAACAGTGACGTGGAATACACTGGAAGAAAATGCTACTAACAAGTGTGAAAATTAACAAAAGACTAAGCGGAAGAACTGGAAATGGTACGGATGCAGGTACGCCATTGGTTGCGACACATCGCCATCTCTGATAGCGTCTCCAACCAATGGTTGGAGTGATCACGATGACCCTGTCCAGGCAGACGCCACCTACCCACTTTGCTCAGTGGAGCAGTCAGGATCTTCATATTTCGTGACCACGTTGTTGCTTGATCACTACGTGGTTTCACCCAGCTGTTGGTGGTCTCAATATATAATGCCCGGTACGGCAAACGCTCAGCTGACCTATACTGCTACCTTGACGAGGTGGTCGGGCTTGTGTACTGTTTTGATCCGGGGGACCATGTTGTCTAGCAGGACTCACCTCCTTCCAGGTGCAACCTTGTCAGACAGGCCAAAGGGGAGCAGTTACACGCATAGGATCGTATGTCACACTACTGACCCCGTAGGAGTGTTTAGGTAATGAGACACGATCTTATCGGCATACAACAGAACGACTTTTATAGTTGCGGCACTGCTGTCTTCCGTATCAGGAAGAAGGGGGTTAGAAAAGGTACCCTCAAACGGGCACTCCGATCGTCCAACGGTTGACCGTGACCATCTGCGTATTATCCAATACGGTCGAAAAACATCTGACATCTCGCAAGACACCTAAACGGCATTCGAGTCAGGAGAGTGTAAAGAACGCTTACCAGGAAGCATTGGTGAACAAACTGTTTAGTTTCAGTCAGAACAGAGAACCTAACGAACACTGGGGACAAATCGCTGCAGCTATGAAAGCATGCTGGGAAGAGGAGTGTTCCGAAGGAGCTGTGCAGTTGTGACAGAACCGGATTTTTGTCAATTTGATAAACTTCATAAATAAGCGTCACTCGATTCCGTTTGGCTCTAAACGCAAGCTGACCAAAAGCTTGTTTGGTTGGACAGCCGAAAACGATAAAATGAGCTTTTTATCTGGCATTAATAGAAAGCTGCTTGTCCACAGCAGTGGTTGTACTGGCTGTCGAATTGGTGTGAGACCGTGTATGAAAAAGATGATTCACTTATCACCAGTCATTCGTGCGACCTGACAAGTGAGCTGAACATTTTGAGAAACAATTCAGTTAGTTTCAATGAGGTCACGTAGACGACGGGGGTCGATAGGTCAGTTATTGCGCTCCATACGGCCCTCTGTTGGACGCAGAAGTGGCCCTGGAGCTTTGGTTACTGAAGGCTCCTGGGCCAGTTCCCCTCCTTCTCTTTTCAAGGAAGGTTGGAAGAGGTTGACATAAGGACTGACGAAAATCCTCTAGAAGATTCGGAGTTATCTGAAGAGGTACTTTGGTTTACCATGGCAAAAGAAAGTCAGATATGCGAAGAACAAGTAGGATTCCGATCCGGTCGAGGGTGCTTTGATCACACATTTACCCTACGACAGATCTTGGAACATCGGCACTCTTATGAGCAATCGACCGTCGTTGTCTTTTTGGACGTAAACGCTGCTTTCGATTCGGTTGCTACTCTGGAACTGTTTTCTTCTCAAGCGAGTACCAGGAAAATATGTGAACCTGTTAAGATCACTGTAAGCTCACTTTACAAGCAGGGTGAGGGTCTATGGACAACTGTCCCAGGCATTCATCACTGTCAGTGGTGTTCGTCAAGAGTGTCCGGTTTCCCCCTTCCTGATCAATTTTGTCATGAACGACATCCTGGATGGTGCGTTCGAGGAGTCCAGTGAACTTGATGTTCCGCTTCTTCTTAGTGCCAGGTTGATCGACATGGAGTATGTGGATGATACTGTCTTACTTAACCACCTTACCGAAGACACATAGACCATGCTGAACAAAGTGAGTGACCAAGCTGGTTTGTATGAAATGCGCTTCGCTCCTTCAAAACGTGAAATGCTGTTTCAAGACTGAGGCATTTCCATTCCTACCTTCTTTACTGTAGGCAATCCACCTAAGACTGTGTATATTTAGGTAACACTGTCTCGTCAGTTTGTAATATTGCTGATGAGCGAGAATAACAATGGCACGAATTGTCTGTGACGTCAAAAAGACGTTCGACTGTCACTAAAAGGAAGGATATACAATGCTTGTGGACGTTCAGTTTTGTTCAATGGTTCAGAAACATGGCCTGTTCACAACGAAGATGTGAACACACTTACTAAAGCTGGTCATCGATATCTCCACCAATTAGCCCACATTAAGTGGACCGATCGCATGATAATACGGCCGTTCGTCAGCGTGTATCCCGGAACGCTCAGGACGCGCGGTCAATTGGTCAACTAATCGTATTGTACAGCCCGCAGTGGTTGGGTCACGTAGTCCGCATGCCAGCTGAGCGTTTGCCGTATCGGGCGTCATACACTGAGACCATCAACAGTTGAGTAAAATAACACGGTGATCAAGCAACAACGTGGTCATGAAATATATAGCCCTTGACTGTTCCACTGCACAAAGTGAGTAGGTGTCGCCTGCTTGGTTAGGGTCCAATGACCACCCACATCGTCGGTTGGAAACGTCATCCAAGATTGTGGTGTGCTGCAATCAATGGCGTACAGGCATCCTTAGCGTTTTTAGTTTCATCGCCTAGACTTCTTTTCTATTTTTACTATTATTATTATTATTATTATTATTATTATTATTATTATTGCTCTATAACCCCTTAAGTAAAGTGTCTTTATCTATAGTGTTCCACTTTTTTTGCTGAGTTGAGCGAGTCATCGTATCCCGTGGTAAGGCTCATGGCTGTTATGGTGATGACGATCATAAGTTAGTGAATCGGTGTGGGGGAAATGCTACTCCTCTGGTCCGGTCCAAACAATCTTTTCGTAAGAAAAAACAGTCTTCGCCACAATTGATTTTTAAAAGAAAGGGGCAGATTTTTAGCGGATATTTCCACACATTCCGTTTTCAGCAGATTCTGAGGGCTATTGTGGAAGGGAGGATTGCTAACCTCGACCAGAACGTAAGTAAATATAAAAAATAGCGAAAAGCTGTAGGCAAGAAAAAATGTCGACAAGTTAATAAGTGTACATTTGCTACTGACCATTACGCACTTCTACATGGGATAAGTTATAATAAACGATGTTGTTGATAGCAAAGTCGTTAAATAGACCAGCGGTATCAAACTTAAGCCACAGAGTTGTCAGAGCCCATCGAGCCCCTGAAAATTCTGCAGATCACTGTAAGTGCCGGAGACCTTGTTAAAAAATGTCTATCAAGAAAGGGAAGTCCAACATCATTATGCAATTAGTTTATTTCCACGACTTAAGCAGAAACGAAACTCACCTCACCAATCAATAACAGACGATCATGTATTCTTCGTTCAAGTGAATGCAGCCACACATCGATCCGACCAAACTGTGGGCTGTAGCTTTGATTCTTACTGACCTCGTTCGAAACCGCTCCGATCACAGAGGAACCTGATGTATCGGCCGAAAGACTATTCGCATCGGTATCCATCAAGCAGTGCAAACCGCACAGTTCCTGTGCCCAAGAATATGGCCTGCCGATGGGCTGACAAGCGTTCCACTGTTGGACGCTATCTTGTGGTACAACTGGACAGTCTGCGGGAGGGTGTGCTGGATCCAACCAATTCAAGCTGGTTAGAAGCAGCTCCGAGCATAGCAGATCGCTAGAAAACAAGGACGCAACAATGTCCAAAGACGGTAATTGGATAAAGAAAACCAGAAAAGTCACCAGAGGGAAACTGGCTAGAAGTGGTGCGATTGAAAGCACAGGACAATCTTGTTTCTGTAACTGCTACATAATAACGTAGGGTGTCAACAGACAGTGACCAAAAGAACTCCTCATTCAGCTAGAACATTACAAGGCGTTTACTGCCGAAAAACCAAGTCACACGCGTTCTGGACGTTGTAAGGTATGCAAAAACGGCCCGGAACATTTAAGAGCATTACTGGAGGTTGGTATCGTTGGCACTGAGCTAATTTGAGTAAGGTGGTGCAACAGATATCCACCAGTGGAAGTAGATATGTATTATGGAGAAGAAAATCCCAGTTGGCGGCGGTCGTTTCAGATTAACCTATCATAGTAACCGAATTCAAAGGACGTCTGCACATAGCACTCACCACAAGTGGCTTGCACTGTACCACTTGTGGTTATATTCACACACCACATATCTAATGTAAACCCAAAGGAGTAGAACCAGGAGGCGTGTGAGTGAAGGCCTTTGTGTCCAGCTGGACAATGCAGTTCAAAGGGACCAAAGGACTGTCAAGTGAATATAACCCTGGCCGTCCACTTCCTCTGACACGGTTCGGAGTAATTAGCCATCAGCGACCAAATCAGTACCTAACATGTCTGACCCTTAACACGAGTCAACAAACGTGAACGACTGCCACAGGATGAATCGTTACATCATGTCTGTAACATATACAATCTAGGCATTAACAATTTATCCGATGAGAGGATTAACAACTCAATCTGTGCTGATGGCGAGGACCGAAACTAATTAACATTCTTCGGATCTTCACTTTCTAATCGAAGACACGTTAACATTCACAATAAAGTTACGAAGACTGTTGGCCGATTCATACATTTACAAAGATTTAACAAACTTCTCTGACGTGGAACAATTTTGACGCCAAAAGGTCATATGTGCAAAACAACAGGTAGGGTTAGTTGTGCCCTACGATTGTGAAACGCAGTTATTAAAGATTGAGAAGATCAGACAAATTGAGAACTTTTCTCATCAACGATTGTGTCGAACAGCACGTATGGAATAGTATCCACAGGTAAGTAATGAAAGGGTCGGAAGGAGAGTTTTAGAGTTGAAATTCAAACAAAATCATAAGCCTATGCTCACAAAACTTATAGTGAAAATACAAATGGAAAAAACTGCGTCAAACGTTAAACTGTCGCAAGACCTCAGTACATAAGGCATCTTGCTGAAATCATTTCTCGAAAAGCAAATGCCACCGATCAAACCAAGAAACTATCTCAATATTGGGGAAAACATAAATCGTATTCATTCGACTACCAGTACTAGTAGGCAAGCGACGATGAGGGTAACAAGAAGTTAGTCGATAATACCGACAGCGCTGGGCGTCTTTTGTGAATGTAGCAGCTGGTGAGCGTGGCTTCGTAACTCAACTGATAGATTACCTGACGCGTATGGGTATGACGTTTATGTCGCTGGTTCGAATCCAACAGCAACTGGGTTTCTTTTGAATGATTATTTGATATATGAACATGGAGGCAGTTACCAAAGGGTTAGCCATTGTCAATTGCGTTACGTTTATAGCCAAAAATTGTAGACGATGTGACAACTGAACAGGTTCGATGACAAAACGTTGCATTTGTTTGACTGGGTTATCCGTAAAACTGAGGTAAACTTGTGAAACAGAGCAGTGAGATCCATTAGGTTGCTCTGTAGATGTCCTTCTACTCTCTCTTGCAACTCGGTCGCTTATTTGTCTGTAGAATATATGGATAGTGGATTCTTCAGATTGTCCCACCAAGGTCATCTAAAAATTAAGGCACTTTTCGTTGTTGTAAGGCGCATAAGTTTTAGCAGTAACCACTGACGCATTATCGTTGAGTTTAAATGAGCTCGGAAGAGGACAAGTCTCGATAAAACCGTACGATAGAGGAAAACGATTGAATTACAAGCCTATCGCGAAACATAAGAAAACGGAAATTGGAGTGTCGACGACATATTCAAAGAATCCACCTGTTGCAGTCATTCAAACAGCAGCCCCTTTTAAGTATCGAGGTAGTGATCGTAAAGGTGCCAAATCCTTGGTTATTACATATGTTTTCAGTCTATGTTTTTATGGCCTAAAGTGATCTGATCTATAAGGGAAAGCAGAAACACAAAAACTAAAACCGCACCTTTCTCACCTAGCCACTGAATTAAGATATTTGCTCACCTGCCAGATGCAGAACGAATCAGTGCCTGTTCACCGAACGATTTAAGCTGCATACGAACTGTGACCAGTTTGAGTTTAATGAGCCAGGCAAACGTTAATCGCAGTTGAAGCTTCGCTTGTGACGATTCAGCACCTGTAATGTGGACAGCGAAGACATTTTGTTAGTAACTTGAAAAGACAAACCATTGACGCAAACCACAGCTGAGTTCCGGGAAACCTGGACATATGGATGAGGAAGTCTTAAAATATACCTATGGGAACATTATAGTAATATCTTCCTTATAAGTAAGTTGACAACAAACATCTTTTGCAACAAATGAATAAACACTTACAATCATTCTCAGCTTGCTACTCATGAGTACAATGTTTCACGCTCTGCTAATCCTGACGATGGTGAACGAAGAGATGAAATTATAAATAGGCAAAAATGTAAAAACAAAAGCAACACTGTTCTAAAAAAAATCAATGGGACTTCGAGAAAGGGAGAGGATACAGATTCGCCATCGACTGCGATACACTGTAGAACCACACAGTAAAACTAGTCGAGCAGACTCATTGTAAACTTGAGCATCCCTGTCGGACGCCACTTGCGTGTCGAGAAGGTGCGAGGCGGTACAAACCAGTAGGGTGAAGTTTGCTAGAGTTGGCTTATTGAAAATGAACAACGCATGAAAACAGGGAAAACGACGGCGACAAAATTATGCAGCCGTCGCCGGTTGCGAGGGAAAACCACCGACATAAAGTTAGCTAGTCATGTAGACGTCCAGTTAGTAGAGAATCAGAAACGTCTCATCAACAGTCAACAGTTCAGCCGTCCAGCCACTTCACCAGTCGTCTCAACGTGAACTTGTTGTTATCTTATTAAGCCCTACACGACCAGAAAATTATCCTTTCAATTCGCTGTTCTTGGAGTTATAAGTTGAAGAGGAGCAAAAGCTAAGTGTTCAAAGCAACGTGGTTAAGTGTACGGGAGAGGGGCGAAGGACTCCAGATGTTTAGATGGCGTTTGTGCAACTCAAAAACATTGTTCTACTCTAATCTTTACTACTTTATCCTCAGGAATTTCCATCGTTTTTGCATGATTATCTCCTGATAAGTTGACGTTTACTTAACAATTCATTGGTCTATGAACTACTGTCAGGACAAATTTCAGCCTAAGCCATAGAGTTCATGATAAGATTCAAAACAGAAACATAACCTTTGTATGCAGGGTCTTATCGTTACAGAATGTAGTTTTAAAAATGTTAACCCAATGCACCCAGAACAATCAACTGTGTTTGAAACTCGGAAAAATCGAAATCTCACACGTTTGTCTGCAATCGTTTGACCTATCACGTTCAAAATTGTGGAAGCATCAATGAGCCAAAAAAAAAACATTTGGACCCAGTCGAAAAAATATCCGGAAAAGTTGTACTACTAACAAATATAAAAGTAGGCGAAAGCCACACGATACCTTCGCCTGAGGGTGGGTAGTTCAAATGAAGAACAACAGATAACGGATGAAGGAAAGATGCCTTGTTCACTGCTGTAGGAGTATCCGAGGCGTTCTTCAATTTTCCTCTATGCCTTTCGGTTTTCTGCGAAACAGAGAAATTTTTCTATAGCAAACTTATCAACATGAAACTCTCAAGTAATCGCATAGCATACTATCATGGTCATCCTCAAATGCCCTAGGGAAAAAATGAGGGATTTATTAGTAGACAAAGTCAAAAAGCGTTTCCAAAATGTAATACAGTGGAAAAACACTGTTGTACAACGTGTTTTAAGAAGTATGCTAACAGAACATAGAAATAAAAACACATTCAACAACAACGGCAGCTAGGAACGCATGTGATCTAAACAGCTAAGTCAGTTCACTCCAAAAAAGCTATTAAGAACCAATAGGTAATGCTGGCAGCGAAAATATCTAGGCCGCACCAGCGTGTATATATGCGGCCAAGTCACCTGGCCTATAACTGACACATTAAAAATGCGAGAATGTCCCCAACGTTCAATCCGACTAGAATGATCAGCCCATCATACACACAAACGAAATAACTCATTCAATAAACTATCGTACTATGCCGTTCAGTATGGCCGGTGAATGCATTTTTAAATTTGTTCAGTGATGTTAATGAGTAAAAGTAGCTGGTCTCTGTTTCCTTTTGTCTGTATGATGTATATAACTGGCATGTTTTACGTTTGAAACTGACGAGAGTGAACGAGATGTTAACATACTGTGGTATAACACGCAGCTTCGCTTGTGAGTAATATAGTGTATACATTGGGGAACTAAGGTGCAGGTCGTAACGACAGGATTATGAGGAGCCAGAAGCGTCTATTACAAGAGTGGGTATGCTCTGTGGGGGACGTGTCAGCGAGGCGAGTGATAATGTACTGCTGTCCAATGTGTGGATATACGTCAGTCGTGTAAATAAGTGTACGCGTTCGTTGTCCTCCATTTTAACATAACCCTTACGGGGTTCCATACAATAAACAAATTCGCAGGCCCAGTGCCTGTTGCAGTCACAACAATGCTGCAACTAAGTCTTCCACCTATTCTGATAATCAATTATAGCACTGTTAACATACGGTTTGTGAGAAAGAGACGAAGCTGTAACATGCTCGTAAACAACGTCTCACAAAAAACACTACAGTCGCAAACATCCTGGTAAAAGTGATCAACTTTAAATAACAACCAGCAAAAAACACAAGTGCCATCTAATGACAGAGAAAATGATCAAATTTGTCACCGGTCATATTTTGGACTAGCTTAGTTACCTTTCAACATTTTTGAGCACAAGGTGACCACACTTAACTAACATCCAGTTCATGCACCCTGTTCATGCACCCCTTCTGACAAAGAGTAACATGGATACGAAAATCGACCACATGAGGAGGCGATGAAAGTCACGCGGTATCAGGCAGAGTCGAATCATCCATGCATGGAGGACTACTGGTCAGGTATCAGTGACGCAGTTCGACCGAAACCCAATAGTCTGGTCTCGGCTTGCATGATTGGTTGATTATACCAGTCTGGTTGGAGTCAACCTCGATGGTCGAACATTTGAACCAATTACGAGTGTTTCTTGTGTGGTGTGTGTATTCGTACTAATCAATCTGCCTTCGATCTCACAGTAAAATATTCAATGCTTAAGCGACTGCGACTGGTCGAACTTGAGTTAAAGGGGACAGTGAAAATCAATCAAAGTATTGAGTATAAAACAAATAAGTGGACAAGTTGCACAACTGAACAACAGACAATTCGTACATGTTTTTTGGGTTCAGTTGTATCACAATCCAAATCCGAGTCGTCAGCTTCCTGAACAAGTTGTGGGGTCATGTCCGATTGTGACAGGGTTAGATTTACAGCTTTGGCCAACTCAGCATCCCCATCAACCTCCACAGTCGTGTACGAAGTTCGACCTATGAGATGAAGGGAGAGAAGACTGAGAGAGAAGTCAGAGTCGATTGGATTTAGCGAAGTAATCGAAAGCTGAATGAGGAACACCAACAAATGTCATCAACGAAAACGGAGTTACGGAGTGCAGAACCCCAGTAGCAACCTTGATCACGTGATACGAAACACGGTTTTAAACCCATTAACCCGTAGAAAATGTGCCGGAAGAATAAATCCCCATGGAAGACCAGGGAGAGAGCAAAACTGCACACTACTCACAAATACTTCCCCATAAACAATAAAACCATTTCGCTAGTAGCCAGTTTCAGCCATTCAACCAGAATGTTTACGACTATATAGAATGCGCGTGGTTTACAGATTAAAAAATATAAATCACATAGATCCAGTAAATGAATGCTTTGCATTCGCCTCTAATGTAGTGTCACGCGACCACATTGACGGTACTACGACGTGGCACACGTTACCCCGCCAGAGAACGAAGTTATTTGCCGCGCCAGAGACACAGGGGTTTCGGATAGCGTACCGACCGTGTGACATGCCAACCGCATGGCTTGCGGACATCACGGACTCCACCAACCAAGGGCAAAGTCTAATGAAAGTATACGAAACACTGTCATGAACACCGGCCCAGACAACAGGCGCTGAAACAAACCTATTCGATTTGGACTCTCTGGCTGGCGGATCTATCAAACAAGATCCGCCTTCTCTGGGCTACTTCCGCTTCAACCTCATGCAGAGTGCATTGGGCGTCATGGGTGGGTAAACGCAATCCGGAGGGACACAAGCCGAACTACTGGTCACCGGCCTCTAACGAAGTGTGAGATCTATGCTTAGCTCTTCCGCTTTGCGTGTTAGGCTATTCTTGAACCGAAGGCTTCCGGTAGACACAACCAAACCAACTTTTTTTTAAGCCCGGACAACCGAGGAATATCCCGTCCTCATAACTTTGAGCCTGTTAGCTAACTGGCAATTATGAATGCTCTCTCAGGCTAGTACCTTAACCCTCTGACCAAGGTGCCGGCGGCCGGTTTCTTCAGTCATGTCACGATCTATCACGCTATAGCAAACGATAGATTATTCTTTACTTCACGATTTTCTACCCCCATAATATCGTATTCTGATAAACAAGAATAGTCTTATTTGTGCCCGACGAGCGGTCATCCCGAAAGACAGCACACCAAATATTAAGTTGATATCATTAGTTCATAAACCTTTACTTGCCAATGAGACAACAGTCGAGATTACGACTTCACTGAGCGAGTACTTACGGAGACAGTTCAATAGACAACGTCTGTCCCTACATTGGAGACTTTCACCGTCAACATCTGCTGTCTTGTCGAAACACGACCTCAAGATTCTAGCGCAGTACTTCACCCTCAAGTACCTTCGACCATTCCATCATGAGCGTACAATGTGAAGTTATCTGTGGGCCGTGCAACTCAAGACACTGGTCAACTCGGTGTTGGAATTACCGAGAAGGCGCGGCTTAACCCGTTAACGGCATCTTTAAGCTGTCGGACATGAAGGTAGGGTTAAAGCATCGGGAAGTGCCCATCACAAACACCGTCATTTTATTGTTGTAACATATGCTCTCGCAGACTGTAGTTCAGACGCACTGAGAGGATTGTTATTACTAGTTCACTAACCTTCTGCATATCGCACGGATAGTACAGTAGTGGCTAAAGACCAGAACCCCCGAATAGTCAGACTAAGTGCGTGACCTAGGTAGACAGCACTCTTACGGCATTCGTCTAGCAGATAACAGTGCCTGTTCTTTACAGGTTTGCGCAGATAATGGTTTTTTTCTGACGAATTCTATTTTTTGGCGTTATAGATATTAATGCGCCACCTGGCGACCTACATCGCTAAGGCAATCGTGGATAAGGATTGACCACAAAATCCTCAGCCATCGATGGTGTGGCTGTTTCCAAAACTGTAAGTCAATCTGGAGCGCGTGTAGATTCCCATCATACACTAGCAAGTGTCAACTACGCGCTGCGTTTCTGTGAGAGGTCGCTCCAGTGTCGAACACACATTGATGCATTTAAACTAGCACAGAAAGACGCTCGACGACTATCAGAGCACGGTTCTTTTCAGTACAGGGCTTCAACACTTAACTTCACGGAGGCCCATTGAGCACCTATTTGGAGTTGAATGTCCGAGTGGTACCATCGTCCATTCAGCTACCAAACAATCGGTTTCTAAACGATCAACCGAAATTCGTGACGTTCGCCGGGATATTCCACCCGGTAGTGGATACAACTTGACCGGCAAGATTACTAACTTGAAACTTAGGAGGCAACTTTTATGACGCTCAAAATAGTAGGGGGAAGATTTTGGAGGCCATAACAGTCACCACATGAGTGAGCAGCATTATCGGTCGTACATGCGTTAATCTTCCCTTTGATTGGCTTAGAGTGGTGTTTTTCCCTCGCTCTGGCTTATGATGTGGTCAAATGCATGAGAGGCGATGTTGGCATTCGGACATATAATGATCTAAAGTGCAAATGGTCGTTGTTCCTCCTGTTCCCTGGATGAGTTAGGAATATATCACTACCTAAGAGAGGACCGCGACACCTAGTAGAGACAATGTTCTATTAAGATGGAACAATCAGCTGCTATCGAAAGCTCCAGAAGGCCTCTAAATCCCAACCGAGCGACAGGTAGCAGAAAATCAGGCGGAGATTAGGTAAACTGTGAAGCCACTGGCGAATATATCAATAACTTGCAACTATGCTTAAAAAGCTGGATTGTGCACTTCAACAATCAGGCTGATCAGCCGCGCCGTGCAATACTCTTCCGGGCACTTCTTGTGCGCATTGGTCTGCTGGCAATTTTATCCTTAAAAGCAGAATTCTCATTTGAGAGGGAGGTCTTAAAACGCCATAAAGCATCCAATACGGATGAACTCGTGCTTCTTTCATAGATGGGTGCCCAGCCTTGGTCAGAGAATTGACGGCTCTGTTCCAAAGCTCTAGGTCAGTGAAGTCGTTCCATACGGCTGGATTTTGACTAACATTACTCCCCACTTTCAAAACAGACTCGTGCAATTCGTGTGCAAACCCACGAGAAAGTAACGTGTTTCATGTTGTGCCGAAGCTGATTGTAGCCACTGTACATCGTACATTAAGCGTCACGTACCAACAACACATCCGCGGAGAACAAGCCGGATTTTACCCTCGTCCTAATTGCGTCCTCTTCACACATCGTCACTCATAAAAAGGCGATAATGTTTAACACTCTGGACATCAGAGGGGCTCCCGATTTAGTTGACAGAGCTGCAGTCTGGAACTGTCTATCAAGGAGAAAATTGTCCGAGAAGTACATCAACATCTTGAAAGCAATTTTCTGCAAGACCTTGGGTAGGGATAGGACTTATCAAGACTTGGCTCCGTCCTTTAGCATTTTAATTGGGGTACAGCAAGGTCGCTCAGCTACTCGTTTCTGTTCAATAGTTCAGTAGATGAAATTTTAAGGTGAGCGACTGCGAGTATAATGACACGGAAATGTCCCCAAGTACGGCTTCAAAATCAAGAGTATACACACTACATTGGTCTAATCGGAAGGTTTATGGGAATCCTACGACATTTCAGACAGATAACAAGGTTCAG
Source organism: Paragonimus heterotremus (assembly GCA_013368495.1). Classification (NCBI taxonomy): domain Eukaryota; kingdom Metazoa; phylum Platyhelminthes; class Trematoda; order Plagiorchiida; family Troglotrematidae; genus Paragonimus; species Paragonimus heterotremus. The sequence goes on from LUCH01017819.1 coordinate 18,951, forward strand.
TTCGTCATTATAGTATAACCTTTTCAGAAAAAGATGTTGTTATGAGACTGACATGACTCTGTGCCCATTTTTATTCTTGATGATGATCCCTTGAAGGTATTTTGAATCAGATAACTTGGGGGCTGCAACATAGCTGATAAAATATCTGATACGATAACAAATCGTATAACTAAAGCACAGATAACGTCTGCCAACCTACACCATCTCTAGCACACGCATGACCTCAGTCTTTCCGTGAAATACCGATTGTGTGTGGCAATTGTGCCAAAACAGTCTCGTTGTGCAGTTGCAAAATCTAACTCACTCGGGCGGAGGGTGTTCACAGAATGCCCGTTTACGGTGTCTCCGGAAAAGACAGATTCTGTCGACCTATGTGATGAAAGATCCCGTTTCACGTTGGCTTGAGCACATTTCACGAGTGCCAACTCATGTCCATCACGCCATACTTTGCGAGCGATGGGTTAAGTTGTATGACAGGTAGGTAGCCAATCAGCCACAGTGATGTGCTACTGTTGATGAGGACAAATCACTGAGCACCGCATGAAGCAATAAATGTGTTGCGTCACGGTTTAAAGATTGACCTCCTTTATACACCTTGAGTAGGTAATACAATGTCAGTAAAATGAGTCAGACGGTATCGGTTGGATATCCCTGTGCCAGCGGGTGTTCGAGATGCCTTGCAACTTGTTGTTCTGTAGGATGCGATTATCTTGTTCGTCCTCAATTTTATTGAATCTGTTTGACCTGAAATAATGAGGTATATTCCACCAGAAAAATAGTGAATGCTTAATAGCACGACACTCAAACAGTTGTTTCGTTCTACCCTAAATAGTGGTTTCTAACTCCTGACAACTTGATCCAGTCGGTCAAACGCACGTTTACAGCAAACTTCAGAATGCCCAATTGCAGAAGCCATAGAACAAAACGAAATATTCAGACCTGCGAAGCGGCCAACAGAAGGTAGTCACAATACTGACAAGCCCTATCCCGGCCCAAGGTCTTACAAAAAACTACTTTCAGGATGTTGACGTGCCTCAGACATTTTTTCTTCACAGACAATCCTAGACTGCAGCACTGTCAACTGAATCAAACTATCTAGAGCACGTTTTGGTTTCAACGGTCCACTTCCACCAAGGTCACAAACACGTCAATAATGACATAAGGCTTACCGGACATCGATATGTAGGATTTCAAGTGTGCATAGAGTATGTACAACGGGGAAGGAAGAATGAGAGCAAGATCATATTGTTCCTCTTCCTTCGTAAATGGCAGATCCATCACTTCTTGAACTTGTAGGGTGTTCTAGCAGGCAACTTGAGAAGAAACATATGGGGACAAACTTCAATCAACTCTTTCAACTTAGGTCCGAAACTAGATAAGTATTCTCGCTTTCGATCAAGTTTTTGCCCAGCTGCTTCAACGGCTTGCTGTAACTGTTGAACAGAATTGGACAACCTATGAGAGGGGAAATAACATAAAATGTGAGAAATATGTCGCATACTCTTTCCGTTGCTCCAATTCCCAATACAGCCGTTCCAGTGTTCCTTCGTGAGTAGAAACATTGGATAACTGCAAAACAAACGGTTAGTGAAGACGAAAATCAGTCGTAATTTCAGTCAGGCTTACAGTTCGCCCTGTGACCTGGCAGAACTCTTGCACGGGAATGAGTTTTAATTTCTCATGCCGCGAACTAGGAGGGTTAAATAATCGATGACAGAGAATACTTGAACTCTAAACAGGTTTTGATCTCGTTTTCCAAATGAGCTACTTCGTAGAGAAGGTTCTGTAGACTCAAATGTAACTTGTCCACACCCAATTTTTGCTTAAATGTACAAAAAGTAGTATTTGGTCATGTGCACCCACCTCTGCCGTACGCTGTCGAGCCTTACGGACACGAAATTGGGTTTTACGATTCAATTCTTTGATAGAAATTAGCAACGACGCAAACGTGGAAGAATTTATCTTGAATGAAGGCTCAATCGACAGAGTGTAGTTGAAACAGCTTACCTTTTCACCAGCTTTTTTGTTCTTCCATGCTGTGCAAACACATTCACGTAGAGCATTGCAATGCTGTTTGAACAAATTCAAATCCTCAGTTGCACCACTGAGTTGTACGCTTGATTCTTCCCAGTAAAAAGAGTTTAGATTTTTAATATCCTGCTCCTAAAAATTGAAAATGTAAGAGGTTGGGGAACAGGCAACGTGCCTCAGAATTCATCACAAGCTGTCTGTTAGCTTAAAATAAACAAAAAGGAACGCGATCAAAATATAATGACGTAGTATCAAAACTGGTGCGTTTGGACAGGCTGTGAGTGGATCAACACTGTTCATAAGCATGTATGCCTAACATAGAAAACCAAGTAGCACAGGACCTCTTGTATTCAATAACAATCCTTGTCAGCAGCAGGTGATGTACACCATGTCAGGTACTTCCATTTAGAATGATTTAACACGAGTATAGGATTGACTAACAAAGTGAAAATGAACCAAAGCTCAACTATAACTAGAAGCATTGCAACTCGGGATACCGCAAATCCCAAACGAAGAAAAAAAATTAAGAAAACCTAAGTCCATAACCTCACCGACAGCAGCACCACAGTTCAAATACCACCACATTGATCGACTCGTAGAGATTCGTCAACGTAACCCGAAAGCGACTGAAAAAGGTAAAGCTGCAATCAGACAGTAACTAGCCCCAAGAACAGAAGGACTGATGTCGGGACATAACTCTGTTGAGTATACCCGTCTCTCCACTTGAGAATCCAAGAATCAGCAATAACATTTGTTCGACAGGCTCCCCAATATGATATAACAACATTCAGTTTTGTTAGAAGACATTTCAGCGTTATCCTCTACCTAACCGCTCCAGGATGTCCAACATTATGTCCGTTACACAGCCAATCAAAGGGATCATCAATACTGATAAGTTACCGGCCATTACTGATGCTTAACTAATACACAAATATGAACTACAGAGCGGACAATATAGATAAAGAGAGTAAGAAACTAAGGGCAAGTCGGAGGCCTCAATCACTGGAAGAAAATCCGTGTATATTGACTGATACATATGAAGCCACGTGGTATAACATTCCTTGCAGGGGTACTGCGGTGGAAGGGCCGTTCTCCAACACGGAAACTACTTTCATTTTGGTTAACCAGTTGGCCGAAATGGTTGCGGGTTAGTCTGTTTCGAGATGATACGAAGTATAGCAGGTTGAGAAAATCTGGTTCCCTACTACCAAGTGTTATTTACTCAACAAACTCGGCCCACTAAAATTCCAGAGGTTTGGACAAATTGTGCGATATTTCTTCCGGAGTGCTCAACGAGTTCAAATCGACGACGTAGTTCATTCTAGTGAGCGCAATGTGACAGTTCTTCATCTTAATAGCTAGGGACGGATAATGTCCGTGGACTGTTGGTAACTACGTTGGACTCGTTTAATAGCCTATCCAATAATGACCGAGCAACGTGGTGGATCTGACCAAAAAGCTCACTCTATATCTTCCGAGCTCTCTCCAAACCACTTGTGGGTGGGAGCATAATGCACTTATTAATTGCTTCCTTGGTGCGTCTCTTACAATAGTGCAGAAGATAAAGTAGGCGTAGGCCATCGTCCGCTACTTTACTCTACACATAGAATTCGAACTATCGCATAAAATTCCAATACTTCATGGGATTGCCATCAAAGTAAGCCAGCTCTACTCGAGGGAGATCTAAACCCCTAACCATATGCTTCAAAGATGACGCCAGTGTTGTTAACAGTGGTTGCCTTCACATCTGACGGAGTATGTACAGTCAGCCCGATTGTCGAGCCTTCTCCGATATGTGTATGACAATCATCGATATGACTCCTTATTCGTGACACATTATCGATTGACACGTCACTGACTTGCTCGAACTCGCTGTCTTCCTCTTCTGTCCTGACTACTTCGGCTTCCTTTCAATTTTTAACGGCTCTCCCGTCTGTCTTAGTTTAACTTCTAATAGTTCTAACTGTATATCTTCATTAAGGTACTTCTCCTTCAACTCAATTATTCGTCTTTGTGAGCGTGCCTTACTGATAATAGACTTATTACTGGCATGAGAACCAGAATAAGAATAAACACCAACAGTTACTTGCTTGACTTCATCTTCGATTGTAACTGCTGGGACGACAGTTGATTCTCTTGTAGTTGATATTGTCGAATTGCGACCCTTGGACCCCCGAAGTACCGCAGACTGTGAATTAGCAGATTCAAAAAGATTGATCGGCCAACTGAACACCGTCCTGGTCAACTGGCCAAACTGCAGTACTGAACGACTTCAGTATACGAACCTAATCGACGGCGTTAATTCCTCTCGATGTCCGAGGAAACGCAGAATTGAGCACTGTACCTTCTTCCGACGAACGTTGAGCGACGCACGCATAACCAACAACAGCAAATATCAGGAGCAAATCGAGTCGCTTGAAACGTGATACTATTGACATAGACGATATGATCAATTGTGAGAAAAAAACCTCATTTCGTTTACGTTCACGAGATGAGATACAAAGTTTGGCTGCAATAGGCCGTTAAGGGTTCAAAGACATGGCAAATGTAAGTACAGGCGACCGACAGGGAAGGACGAATCGACGAAATGTGATCGGGTCGATCTGAAGTGTGTCTAACTAGCCGGCCCTCGGGGAGACCGATTAGTTGAGGACAGTTTCACGGTGGCCCATAAGGCCGTATTCACAAGAGTGGGAAGGGTACGATTAACCGATAACAATGGGTGTGTGGAGAGGTGAGTGAGATTCAATGACTAAGGGAGGCGCGCTGGAGAAATTAGCAGCCTTAGACGTGCGTTGTGAGAATAACAGTACCAAGTGTTTAGTTAGACGGGGTCACGTGTGTAGTGATTCGGAACGTTCGATCAATAGATTGTTACTGAGAGAGAATGAGAAGTTGCCAAAACGATAAGCGTTATTCAACTTGTAAACAAGTCATGTAGCTGTAATGCAAAATAGAGAACTATGAATAATGCAGACGAAGGAAAATATACAAGTGCATAACATTCACCCCCTCTGGAAGTAAATGCGACAAGACTTTCGTGGGTCATGCAGCACAAACTATGGATAATGTGATACAGGTGTTATACCTCTCGACTCCTCAGGACGTA
>LUCH01017820.1:0-23994 GCA_013368495.1 Paragonimus heterotremus
TGCCAACAGCCGCTTGTCTTGACCTTCCTAAGGTTGAGTTGCGAACGTTTGATGGTGACCCAATAAATTACTTGAAGTTTGTTCGGCAATTTGAGTGTTATGTCGAAAGGAAGATACCAGACGACGGTCAGCGTTTGTTGTACTTGTTACATTACTGTAGAGGTCGTGCCACAGAAGCCACCGAGGCGTGCCTCATGCTTCCGCCAACCTCTTCCTATTGCCGACCGCGCGAAATACTGAGTGATTTGTAAGGGCAGCCGTACCATGTTGCCTGTTCCCTCATTAATGAGGTGTTGCATCCGGGAAGGACTGTACACAATTCAACGGATGCTCCTTGCAAGTTATCAATAAAGATGCAGAGCTGTGAGATAGCCTTAACGCAAATGAACTATCTCTCTGATCTGAACTACGCAACCAACTTGGATAGAATTGTTAAATCGCTACCAGTTAACATGCAGTACAAGTGGGCGGAGGTCGTGGACCGTGCACTGGCTTTCCGTAAGGAGCCTACTTTCGAACAACTTCGCGAGTTTGTTTCACGGAATGCTGGAATTTCTCGTAGTAGGTTCGGTCAGGTTGCCTACGAGTGACCACAAAATCAGCAAATCTGCTGCGACTTTTGGCTCAAGCAAGTTGGACACACCGAGAGATGCTGGTAGACAGGCCAGGGCCTCAAGTTACATGGTAACTAAGCAGTGTTCATCACCCTCCGCATATAACTGTCTTTTGCGTAAGAAGGTCCATGGGCTAGAACAGTGCCCTGAATTCCGTTCAATGAGTGTTCAGCAGAGATGGAACGCCGTTCGACGAAAAGGCGGATGTTTTATCTGCCTTAAGCCCTCCCACTTAGCTATCCACTAAATGGCATAGGTTGATGTGCAACCACAGATGGATGTAGTGGTTGGCATAATGGCTTACTACGCTCGAAGTCCAGTGACCCTGTGGTGACTACTTCAGTGCACCAAGGCTCTTGCAACGCAGCCAGTTGTTCAAAAAAGCAGGAGTGCTTAGGAGTCATCTCGGTGCACGTGGTGGTTCCCTCTGGAACTTTTACTATCTACGCGTTTGTGGACAACGAGTCAGATAACGCCTTAGTAAAGAAGGACTTCCTTGGTCGTCTGGGTATTTGGGGTACCGCTTCGGCTCTACCCATTACGACGATCAACGGAACAAAACAACATGTTGTACGAGTACCAAGTTTAATCTGAAGTCCTTAGACGGAAATGAGACGGTTACCATCGATAACACTTAATCCGTTGAGGACTTGTCAATGAAACCTCTCTATTATATCCGAAGAAAAGCCAGTAAGTGGGCACACTGGCTGGACATTGCACTCGGCGAAATTGAGGACGGTGAGGTTACTAGTCTCCTCGGATGTGACCTGTCCGAGGCTCACTGGGTCATAGATCAAAAGCTAGGGGGACGTAGATAGCCGTACGCAGTGTGGGCCCTGTTTGGTTGGATGTTGTGCGGACCTTTGACAAGTGAATGCAAGGCTAATGCATCTGTCAACTGGCTTCTGCAGGACGTTGCTACGTTGGTAGATCAGATTCGTGCCCTATGTATTACTGAGTTCGCTGAGATGTCCCCGAATGGTCCCACACACCCCAGAGAGGATTCGGTGGCCTTATCACTAATACAGTCGTCCGCGCTGGACGCAAACGGGTATTACGAAGTGCCCCTTTCTTGAAGGCATGAGCACCTCACCGTCCCTAACAACTACAAAACGGTTCTGAGACGTTTGTCGTACCTGCAGAGCAGATTTGACCATGATGAAGGTACGTTCTCAAAGTACGCGAACGTAATTCAACATCATATTGAGCGTGGGTACGTTGATAGGGTCCCCCAAGCTCATCTTGATCCAAGTTACCCGCATCGGTGGTACTTGCCACATCACCTTGTACAAAAATGTGAGAAATACGGGAAGCTCAGAGTAGTCTTTTGACTGCGCGGCTAACTATAAAAGACCGCCCCTGAATGACAGGTTTATCAGGGCTGTAATTTGACTACAGACTTCGTAGGCGTATTATTACGATTCCGCATGAAAAAAGTGGCAATGCTAGCGAATATCAGAAAGATGTTTCTGCGAGTATGCATCCCCGCTCGTGACCGAGGTATGTTCCGTTATCTGTGTTGACCCGAACATGACCTTGTGAGATCCGAAGACAATCCGACGAACCTACCTTCGCGTGGTTTGACGTGCGACCTAGAAAGAGACAAGTGTCTGAAAAATCCTGAGTTCTTGAGTCGATCTTGCAGGTCATGGCCTCCGAAACCTAACTCCCTCGTTGAGCCCAACGACAGTGAACTGAAGAAGACACCGGTTCATGTTAACTTTGTCATTCAAACGAACGGTCTGCATAAGCTTATAGTTCGATATTGAAGTTGGACTCTATGGATTAGAGCCATGGTGTGGCTTGCCCGATTCAAGTGCTACATAATGAAACTGCATGGCGGGCGCTCGGAATTGATCTTGAAAACCAGCCCTCGGAGTTTAAAGGAAATCAAAGCGACGGAAGTGGACTTCATTAGGTCAGTGCAGTCGGAGTGTCTTCCCGAGGAAGTAGCCTCGCTGTCACGGTTCATCGAACGCAGAGGTAGGCCTGAGGCAGTTTTTCTAATAACGGTACCAGTTTTGTAGCCGCTGACAAAGAGCTTAGAGACTGGGTCCGAAACTTAGGTAGCGGGTACGTCAATGACAAGCTCTTACAAAAGGGGACTCAGTGGCACTTCAACCCACCGTATGCTGGTAATCGAAGTGGAGTATGGGAGCGATTGATTCGATCTGTCAGGTGTATTTTGAGCGCAATCTGCCAAAAGCAACGGACCGATGACGAAACCCTTCTAACTTCCTTGGCTGAAGTAGAGCCTATCTTAAACAACAGACCATTGTTCCCTGTTGCCGCAGACGGTCCTGACAAAATCGCTCTAACCCCGAATGACTTACTTCTCTTGAAGAGCAATACAGGGTTGGCCCTAGAATGCAATCTGATATTTAGGTACACTATGTGTTGGAGACAAGCGAATAACATGGTATTTACCTTTTGGAAAAGATGGTCTCGAGAGTATGTGTCATCGTCGCAAGAGCGCCAGAGGTGGTCAACAAGGTAACATAATTTCCACCTCAGTGACGTTGTTTTTGTTGTATCCGATGGACTGACTAGAGACCAATGGCCCCCTAGTTACGAAATATGAAGTAGACGCGGACGAACTAGTCCGTACTGTAGAGGTTCGCACGAAGACCGGTCTAATGAGGAGAGACGTGAAACGCCTTTGTTTGTTAGAGGGGTATGACTGTTAGACACTACGGTTCGCGAGGTCTCCAACGTATGTCGTGTGGATAGGTATATTAAGTATAGGTAGATAGGGTGCCAGGACTGCACAGCACTACTAGCGGTCTGTCAGATGCAGACAAATTTTGGCTGGCGCTGTAAATTTGTTGATCCACAAACTAGGAAAAATCGTTCCCATCGTTTGCATTCCCTATTTTTCTCACTAACCTGACACTTGTTCCCACTACCTCACCCACCCCGTTTTGTTTTTTGAACTAATGTGTCACTAAGTGTTCGCGGCGCGAGTGGCCATTCTTGTCCTGGTCCGCTGACTTGACGGTCCACCTTTGACCTTGTCGATCCTGTTGAGAAGCTATTGATTTTGCTGGACGAAACTATCGTCGTGAACGATTGAGGTTTGTCTTTTGTGATTATTGATGCATCTGTTTAATAGTACGGTAGAAATTGTTGGGTCCAATCTTGTTCTCATTTTGGGGATCCGTTTTTGGGCTACGCGTAAATCAACGATCAGGCGTGAATCGTTACAATCAGGTTAATTAGATCCTGGTCAACTCAACACTTCTTATCCGGAAATAATGCCAACCGACAAGCATCAAGCTTGCGCTTAAAGTCGGTATCCTTGATGAATAACACCAATTCCGACGGTAACTTGTTCTAACTGTTTTCAGCTCTATATGGGAGAAAGGTCGCACGGATTTGAGTCCTAGCTCTTTCCTTCACAATCTTCAACTCGTGCACTCTAAGCGATGAATTTTCGTTGCGAGTAAACAGCCGCCACCCTGTCTCAGATAATCCTCCCAGGGCCTTAAAGACTTTTATCAGATCTCCTCTTTTCCATCTTCTTTCTAAAGAGATGAGATTAAGCTGGTTAAATTTGCTGGAGTGATCCATTCCCCAGAATTCTACGAAGAACTTGGTGAACCTACGTTACACCTACTCTAGGACCTCAGCAGCCCTGACCAAATAAGAACACCAGGCCTGCACACAATACTCTGGATGTGGTCCCACGTAAGCCTTGTACACGGGCACAAGGACGCCGTGTTTTCTTGAGACCACTGTTTTCTTCAGTTACTAAAGTATCCGCTTTGCTTTACGGGCTACAAACACACATTGAATTGACGCCTCGAATTCTCCAGTGGCCTGTATTCCTAGGTCACTCAGTCCAGTAGTTTCTTGAATGAACACACTTTGCCCGGACCATCTTATCAATCTGAGAGAGCCCTCGGTCCCGACAGCTGTAAGCCGTCCACATTCCGCAAAATTTAACGGAAGTTCCCAGTCAACTATCTTGTTGGTGAATTTCATCGGGGCTTCACTGAATCAAAGACTCGCTTGGGCGTCCCGCGAGTTTCAAATAACCTGTAAACATGTGACAAAGACTGCTGATCCCCTTCGCCAAATCATTTTTGTACATCATGAACAGCAGGAGACCTAAAATAACTTTTACGGAACACCACTGGTGGCCTGTGCAGTGAGTGACTGGAAGCCCTCTGTCTGCATAGAGAAGCTTCTATTATGCAAGAACGCCTTCACCCCTGCCAAAACACCAGAAGATATGTTAACTGCCTCCCATTTTGACAGTCACAGTCTATGATTAACGGCCTTAATGGCCTTTCCAAAATCTAACTAACAGAACTTGACATAATCTCCCTTTCCAAACCGTGGGGTAATCTTATCTGAGATAGCCAGTAAGTTGGAAACGCAAGATCTCTTACTTACAAAGCGGTGTTGCCGAGCTGCCGCTAGTCTGTACTTGGTGACATGTTGCGCCATCTTGTCTTTTGAGATCCGTTCAAACCCTTTCAAGACAACTGACGTAAGGTTCACAGGCCCATAGTTTAAGGCCTCTTCCCTACTGCCTCCTTTGTATATCGGTGTGACAGACTACCTCTTAATCCGCGGTTATTTTGGCCTCACCAAGCGATTTGTTAAATAAACCACGGACAAAGTTACTTATGAAGTTGAAAACGCCATTTACTCCGATAAAGACGCTGTAACGTTGTATCCGGTGCCGGTATTATGCACACAAGTGTCCTTAGCATTATAGTTCACTTGAATGGCCGTTCGTGGTTGCGAATATTCTTAGTTTAGCCGACCGTAGTCTGTCCACTGAACACTCTCATATGACTCCCGAAAGGCGCTTGAAGAAACTGAGCGGGCCGTCAGGGGACACCTGAAAGACGGCCGTGCTCTTTGGTATAAAGCATTATCCAGTAGTTGATAGTCATCTCGATTATGCAACTTCTAGTCTGTACACCCTATACAAACATTTCATGGTGCATCGCTTCAGGAGTGCCTTAAGTTGTAATATTAACAGTGACTTGCAGAATAAACAAGGTCAAGGAATATGCCGTGGCTGAGCATTCATAGATGTTACACCCGGTTGTCCCACACTGCGAATGGAGTCATTGAGAACGAAGACGTATAAAATGCAGTGAGAAATCTCTACTCGGAACAACTAAAGGGAAGGTATAGACTAACTTCGACTTTCTTCGTTGGACGGTTTAGTCGCTGATCCAGATGAGTGTGTTCTAATACAGATTGTTATTTTCGATATCGATATATATACATGATGCACGCACCTATATGTTAACGCAAGAAATCTATATAACATGTAAACGACCAGATTACACCAGTCGTACTGTAACTGGCAAGCCGGAAGTTCTTGCTTCAATGACTGGTAACACTCGTAAGCCCAGTTTGTACAACGCGGAGAAACTGGAGGACAGCGCTCCTCCTAAGTAATGGCATCAGCGTTCGTTCTGTAAAAGGAGACGGCAGATAAAAGCATGAGCCAAAAGCCCAGTAGGGCCTGTAGACGACTTACACAATCAGAAACCAAAATGGCGCCAGAAACAGAGCAGGATGGTGCGATACAGTTACACTTATCACAAGTCATAATTGAATCATGTTATGCACTGGTGCAAATGTTTTAAGTGCCGTTTTGTTAACTTCATCCATACACTTGTTTGAATCCCTCACACCACTTTTTGAACTTAACCGTCAACACGAATAAAGGGGAGTTACTTCTATCGTCTCTGTCTTCTTCGTTTGTGTGAAGTGATTACACGTCGAAATATTTTAGCTCCCTATATCTGCTGATCTGCCCACGCCGAACTCTGGTGCTGCACTGAATGCAAACGACCACGGCTGATATGTGTTACCACTATCATCCGCCCTTTAGTGAAAGCCCGCTGCATTTTTTAAACGGCTCAACAGTCCAGAAATTCAAGAACAGTCATCTCATTCAAGTTGCTGATCACATGGCTAGTGTAACATGGCAGACGTTACTCTAGAGTGTATTATGTTACAAATGAAAACCTCGTAACCCAGTTCAGTCTCACTGCAAAATGTACGCCCTGTCTTGGCACATATTCTCAAGCGTCTAATGAAGGGGGAGCGGGCATCGTGGGATATCTTTTTCTCGTAGGAGGTGGCTTCTTACAACTGGCCCATAAATGTTGTCGTACTAAGTGCACACCAGCCGCGCCGGAGGGTTAACAAGTAACAATTGCAAGTACCACTTGTGAATGTTCGGGAATATTCTTCGAGCAATTGGCTCCCCAGTCCAGGTCAAAAGCTGTTGTCACCTCCCATGGGACTTTCAGGACTCTACTTCTACTTCCGATACAAAAGTGGTTGCGTGTTCAATACGCGTCAGTCTTCAAGAACTCGGCTAACGTGGCGCTGTGCACTACAGCTTCCAATCCCAATCGTCCTTCAGATTCATCCCGTAACTTCACTTCCAACAACGTACACGTCAGACTCCTCCTTCTATACCTTGATGAGTTACTAAAGCTTGGCCGGATACTCTTAAACGTGTTGAATGAATGCGCGGATGAGTTGGCAGAATCGCTGACCCGCTTGTCCTAACATTCCTGTTTTGCCTGTTAGGTACCATCCATTTAGATGCACATCGTCATCATTTCTGTCTACAGGGGGGACAGAACGAACGCTTATAACATTCGGCCGACTGATCTGTTATCAATTATGTCAAGACTTGTGGAGAGTGCTTTGCGCGATTTTGTAAGGGACCATTAAAGCACTCTCACTGTTGACACCAGAGAAGCACGGTTTCAGAAATTGTTCTTTACGCACGACCAACCAATTGGTTACCGTTGACTCGTAGGCATATGGTTGTCGGAGAACGCCTCCTAGTTTGTGCTGTGTTCTTAGACTTAACTCAGGTGTCCGATAAGGCCCACCATCGTATCCGTTGGACAAATTGAGCAACCTGGACCTGGTTAGTGAGCTTTGTTTGTGTCCCTGTCAATGCCGATCCTTTCCAGCAAACATAGAGTCAACAATGGACTAATCGAACCACACCACGGCACAATTAGTAGCTCAACGCTTGGTCCCTTATTGTTATTATTCTCCGCCTACTTCAGTGGCCTCCCAGATGTAAGCAAGCCTCCTATTATGACTTCACTGCTAGCCGCAGACCGTGAGTTCCTGAGCTGTCGTTTTCGGGAAAATTATTTTACCGAAGAAGTCGTTTTATTAGCCTGGTACGTGGCGCAGAAATGAAAATTACCAAAATCTGCTTCGTTGACCCACACCTGTTTGTTTTAACTGACCGTTAGTTGAAACTTACCTCATCGTAATTGTTCTTCGAAAATCGGTATGGCTGCTTGGTTGTGGTCGATTGCATGTGGTAATATTACCACAAGGATGTTGGGGTTATTGTTAATATTTTTTCCTTTCCGTCATTTGTTGATTGTTTTATTTTTGAAGTACGATAAGGTAAGACGGTATGGTTTCCTGAAAACCGTGCGGATTTATTAAGGTTGTACGAAGTATAAAAAACGTAGAAGTGTATGCAAGGGTGTACGACGTGTCCACTGGGTTAACTGTCGCTAGGTTTAACAAATCAGTTCTCGCAACACACGCTGTAGATTATGGTTCCACGTGGTCCTACGAGATGTGTATCTGGATATGAGCTGTTTTGAGTTGAAGCAAAACCACCTCCTCAGCCGTTTGTTACACGAGCCAGTTTGGAAATTCGGTCTGGCTGTCATCGGTTTGGTAGTTTGCGTGTGACAGTAGATACAGTGCTGATGAATGCGGAAAAATGCACATATAACTACTCTAGATGATGCAGAAATTATTCTTCATATCAGTAACTAATTGTATTGTTTCTCTGGACATGGGTTATGTTGCAGATTTCCAGACGACTTTCAAGAATCATGAATCTCACATTTTGTTACGGTCTCAGAAGTGCCTTCAGAGATATATGCAGGCTGTCGGTGATGCTTACGCCCGTAGAAAAGAGTGTAAGGCGAAAATATTTTGAAATACGATAAGATAAGTTGGTATGATTTATGCCGGGTCGTACAGACAGACCTAAGAAAGCGCAACACAACATAACCCGGATCGATTCATCTTTTGATATCAGCGGGCGGGGCAAGTTCTTTCACTGATATACGTATACTAATCTTGCAGATGTAATATTTGATTAACGAGATGGTGAGATCTATGTGATAAACGGCTCCAGTCGTCAGAACGGACGTCAGAACTCATGCAAACCGACAACTATATTTCGCGCTGAAGAAAACCGGAGGAGGTACATGCCCCTTTCTCCACGGACTATAAACAAATGAATCGAATCGAATTTTTTACGTGTTGGTTCTCAGTTATTTATTTCGTGAAGTTGTGTCCCCGCGTAGGGTAATGTTTGGCTTCAGTCATAAGGTGAGAGAAATGGATGGAGTATTTATGTGCTCAAGCTTAGGGTACAGTTTGGCCTCACTTGTGAAGTAGGAAAAACGGATATGGCAGCTTTGAGTGTTTAGGCAGAAAGTGCTTTTCAAGGTCGTTCATTTGGTGGGCCATTCCTTCAATGTTACAGCTTACGTCACGTTGAAATGGCTCTGCCATTGGCTGTTTGATCAAGTTACGTCAACCAGATATTTCATTGGAAACACTTCTCGTTCATTACATATCCGCAGGCCAGCCAGGCAAAAAAACAGTCTTGCGAATATTTTATGGTAGTTTTGAGGACACCTTTTACAGTCTTAATGAAGTCTCCGATATACACTCTGAAGGCACTGACAATAGATCTACCTTGACTCCGCGAAAAGTTTGCATCTTTGCAGCAGTCAGTGACCAATCCTGCCACACACAACTGAGAAAATACTACTCGTGCTGAATTTCGGAAAATAATACCACGTTTAAAGATAATTACCACGGTGGCTTACAATTGTAGCTCCACGAAAAGGGTAGTCCTCATGTCTCAACAACGGTTTTATCGTCAAAATGGAAATCAAGTCTTGACGCTCTATTAGGTTTTGGTTTTAAGGAGAAGATATTTCTGCATTTCTATGAGATAGAATTTCGTTATATACAAACGCTAATTTTGCGATTAATCGTAATATCACAATTTCATTGAATATTTTATCAACTGTCTTGCGAATGAGTTTGCGCATATCTCCAGCATATGTGACATAAGAGTATGCTTCTACTCTAAGTGTCCCTGACACTGACGGATCAACTTTAGGGCGACGCGAAAACGCCGAGGACAGCGTTCCTCCAAAGTACGAGTTCCAACAACAGTCCTGTGGGAGGAAACAACGAGAACAGACATGGGTCCAAGGCCCAGTAGGCCGTACGCCAGACTTACACAGAGGGAAATCAAAATGGCACCAACAACACGGGAGCACGCTTTGTTATGCAACTCATCTTAAACCCGTGCGCGTTTGGTGGCTTTGACCGCACCTTACAGTAGTGCTTTTATTGTGCGGCCTACGTGTGTGCCAGAATGCTCGTTGTATAACGCGCTCAGTCGTTTAGCGCAAAACCTGAAAGGAGAAAAGATGTGGTAAAACCGTTCGAAGGGAAATTGTGTCAGAATTAGATCATGGGGGTCCTAAATATATGGGGCTAAACGGCCGACAAGGCACAGAGCAAGTCAGGTGGAACGATCATGTATAACAATCAGAAAGTTAACACATCACGTTACACTTCAATGGGCCTATCGGTGCCCATCCGCGTACCTGCAATCTGTTTTCAGTGCACAGAATAAAAGTATCGCACGGATGAAACACAAACACACTTCGGGTTCATTGTGTGGTCTCATCATGCAATCACAAATGTGATCTGTTTCAGCTAGAGGAATAATGATAAATTAAGACTGCAAATAAAAGGATGCCATCTTTCCGTCTGTAACATATGGACTATGTATACCTCCAGGAAACTCAGAAGTATCGTTCAGGTTGCACGTACGCAAGCGTGCTCTGACGGCCCAAGCATTTTCACTAACCAGACTGTGATGAGATGAGTTCGCCATCGGTCAAATGGATCGTAGTAGAATACCTCGGGTGATCGTATATGCGTGTTGTCTGCGTCCTTCTGGATGCTACGGCTTGGTACACTTGTTGAGCCGCCAGGTTTACCAGTTCCCCTGGACACACACGAAAACCACGATCGATCGGTTATTCAAAATGTTTCACTGATGGCACAATCCTTCAGTGAAATATTGTACTTCTACATCGTCCATTTGCACTCCTCGTTGCATGTTGGTTTCCAATGCACCCTTACCCTTTGGGCGATGAAACAATCACAAAGACCACCAGGAACAAGCAAATGAGTACACTCAAAACAAGGCTGTAAAAATAAGCACTTTATCTTCTAGGTTTGGGCATAAAACCGGATTGGACGTAGTGGACACGTAAAGTAGAGGCTAACTGTTGTATTGACCGTCCTTGTGAAGTTACGTGTAACACTCCAAGCCAGCGCGTCTCTTTTGAAGAGTAATTCAATATTAATTTTTTTGTGTGCCAAGTTACGTGTCGACTTTACGTTCAGTCCGGTTTTATGCCCAAACTTAAAAGAGAGATTTCCTGTTTATGTAGCGTCGTTTTGTGTATACCCACCCACCTGCTCTTGTGGAACCACTTGTGTTGGTCACACGACCAGACACCTATCTGAACGGATTCGGGGACACCACCCAGCTTGCCTTAACAGTGGAATAACGAAATCTGTCAACGGTGTCATACCTATCGCACTTGAATCACTCTGTCAATGTGACGGACTGATTTAGCTCGACTTACTGAGTTTAGACCACCTAGTCGATGGCATTCGTTGCTGAAGCTACCAATATTCGTCTGTGTAACCCACTCCTGGACGCTAAGACACGTTTTGTTTGAGCTTTGGATCATCCTTGGCCAACTCCCGCCATGTTAGCCTGTCAAGACCCACTGTTCAATTGAGGACTTGGTTGCAGTGTGACGTTGGTTTGACCGACCTCATTTTGCCGTTTACACATTTGATGACTACCTTGTAAAATTTGCGACGTGTGTGCAATGCACTAAGGCAGACGACGAATCACTGAAAATGAGTTTGATCGCTACACAGTACTTCTTGTGACTGAGCCGTGAATATATATATATATATATAAACGTGTAAGCATTATGCAGACTGGATATTTCGTGGTGCGTGTAAATTTGATGCGCACGAGTATGTGAACTTTGGAAAGAGGAGGGAATAGTTGACGCTGTGTGGAGGGACCGCGCCATCGTGGTGTTCTGATATCAGTTCAGTTGTTGTTGCTGCTTCTTCTCTATGCATTTCGTGCTGCTTCCCATGCCTATGAAGTAAGTCTCACGGGCGCTGATGTGTGGTCACGTTAAAGTCGGTTAACGATTGTGAGGGTCACGTTGGGGGCTGCCTGCATGTGTTGGTACTTCTTGTCTTCAACGGAACGATGACAGAGTGGGCTAAGCGCTTGATTCCTTGGCCGAGGACAACCGTGGTGTAAATCACATTTGAAGATCGTGTAGCGAACATGCTTGTTTTCGGTGATTCATCATCAGGCTAAATACAACACATTTATATGGGTTAATTTTGTGAGAAAATATACCGTAATGAATCGAACGGATTGTTATCAGTTCCAGAAAGTTCACGTCGATTGTACAAATTATTTATGGCTGTTTCGACAGCGGCATGATTACGTAATCTGTTCGGCTCGAACGTGGACATCCGGCCGTGGAAGATACAGTGTTTGGGCGAAGTGTTTTTAAATACATATTGGGGGAGAGAGGAAGCGGATGGCTATTGCTTCTGCGATTGCCAACAGGCTCTTCCTGACCCGTTTTGGTTTTAATCCATGAGCGCGATAGATAGGACGAAATGAATCATTGGTATTAATCGAGCGGTTGGATTCCATTATGTGCGCAGCGATAAAAGACGAGCAAGATTTGGCCAAACCCCGAGTTAGCCACACCCGATGATGCTCCCGAATGTGTTTAGATGATCGCCGTGTCGTACGGTCTACATGGCTCGTTCCACAAGAACAAACGAAGTGGTATACACAGTAAGAGGCAGCATGAACAGGCGATGTATCTTTCAACTGAGGGCGCAAAATCGATGTGGAATTGAAGTGAACAAGCAGGTTCGCTGCAAAATTGGTCCTGCTTAGGGCTATGCTGAGTTTGTTGCTTATGTTATCTGAGGCATTGTCATCCTTAAAAGGTAGTGGAATATAAACAGACTTTTTCTCTACAGTGTGCTGATAGTTCAACTTTATGCTCTTTGACATATGCCCGTAGGCAAACTGTTCACGATAGCCATTTTCAACTAATACTTTAAGTATGAATTATCTTTCTTCTTCTAGAGTGTCACTGGAACACATTTTCTTAGACGATCGTACATCGGATTAGATTATTTTTCTCTTTCAGCGATACAAAACTATAAAATTTCGTATGCTCTCAGGCCCACGTTAACTCACAGTGTACTTTCCTATGTATCATCCATCTAAGCAGCGGAATAGAAAGACAGTTAAGAACGAAATACCTTCGGGTGACTCAGGCTCCATGGTGAAATGAATATTCCAATGGGCTGAGTTGAACCGTTTTAGATTTGACTAAAGTGGACTTGAACATTTCTACGTTCAAATCTGACGATGGCTGAAAATCACTCAATTGGTCATAAAAGTTCTCAAACTGAATCTCCAAACCTAGTTGTTTAAACCTACGCACTGGATAGCAAAATTTCGGTCCTAGTGATAGTACTTCAAGAGAAGGCTTATCCAGTTTTGAAGATGAAAAATTATCCGCGTACCACTCGGGTTTTTCGGAAATTCTGTCTTTGGCTTAACTGGATTGATTGAGTACGCAGTTTCGCTTCTCTCTTATTTTGCATTTTGGTCATGATTTGTTGGACGCATGTTTCGAGTTTGACAACCTCATTGTGCGCTGGTTCGTTCAATATCCTTGCCGTACTGTTTTGTTTCATTTCCAAATTAATTGCTCTGCTGGTCCTTGTGTCCATCTCGTCTAAAGCTTGATGTTGCAATGAACTGGCGGTGATACTGATGCAATTTCGTCGCAGGATTGACGAATATTGCCTCGGAAATTCTAAACGGTCGACGCACTGCTCCAAGAACCGGATGGTTACGTCTGCCTTCGCCGACTGCGTACTGAACTTAATAAACTGGCGTGATTATCGGCTTGTTGCTGTTAATGTCAATTAAGAGGCTGCGGGTTAATCAGCAGGCTAGTAAATGCATTAATCCATCTTTCACCTTGAAGGTTATCTTTGTTTGGGTATCAAGTGTATTAGCTGAGGAAAAGGTATTCCATTATGTTACCGGGAAATCAAACACCCGCGTGTGTTGGTAACTTTCTTGGTTTGACTTCCATTCTATCAATTTCTACTGGGGAACTAATTTTGGGGAAGGCGGGTCCTCACGAAATGGCACAGATTTTCACCCTTCTGGTAGATGAGTAGATGCGGCGCGCTCAGTTTGCTCAGGGATACTTTATAAAACTTGGTTCACTGGACATCGTGCTTCCCTTCGTGCCTACTTGTATTCTATTTCCATTGATCAGAATAGTCTCACCCGGCTGAGAGGTAATAGAGCATGTGGCAGTCGTTTGGACTTCCCCTTTACTCGCTGCCTACTCCCCTTCCTTGTGAGGGGTATGATTTACGATGTAACTGTGCCCATGTGATGGTCGCTTCGGCCGCCATCTTGAAGTTGGACATTTTCTGCTTATGCTCGACCACAAACGGTCTAAAACTCTCTCGGGACGTACCATCTCGAACGTAAGTGACATTCCATATTGATTCCATATGTCTACTCATGTATTTGTTGATATCCAAGTCTTTACTATTATAGAAACATTACCGAGCTGTTTGCGGTCGTTATCAGTTTGAATTGACCTAGAGATGTCAAGTTCTAGTGGTACCCAGCTTACCACTGAGGCGAAACGCAGAGCAGATTCTATAGAGCAAGTCGTGCATAAGAAGATCAATTTTATATCGAGGTGTGTCATCCATATGTGGATTAAACCTGTTCCGTTTGGTGATGACGGGTAATCAGCTCCAACTGCTATCGAAAGCTACGATACACACAAACAACACTACCCAAAACACGGTTTGATCATTGCAATTGTTTCAGCTAGCTACAAAATTGAAATCCTATACATTGCGTCAGGAATGGTTACATAGGGGGGCGTGGTTCAAAGGAACAAAAATAACTAGATTTTCTCGGACTTCTTTGCCGTCAGTTGCTGAAAATCCCAGACCTCGAATTATTTTTTAATGTTTGCTTTGAAAGCTCGTACAGATCTAACATCCAGTGGCTTCAGTTGGAGTAGTATATGCGGCGGCAAGAACTATACTTGTTATCACTAGAATGTGGGGATACAGTTGTGTCATGCCATCAAATTCCCCCATCGTTTCCTTATAATTCTGTCGCTAAAGCTGTTCAACCTACCGCTTCATACACGTCCCGGTACTCAGTGTGATGAGATTGAGAGATACAGTCATGCTATTCTTAAGTATTCTGGGTTGATTATGTATCAGAATGTGAAGAAAATGGAAGGAAACACTCGGCAGGAAGTAGCTCTTTCCACACGAAGCTGTCATCGGCAACTGTATCATCCCCAGATTAACATTATGTGCAAGCGCTTTTATGGTACTATTGTTGATGAATATTTTACCCGTATCGAGTCACAGATTAAAGCATTCTTGTCATCTGTGTTCTTGGCTGACAGTGACGGCACACTTGGTAGAACACGTTCGATAACTTTCAGTCAGTGGCGATACGCACTTTCTCTGATCGCACTTGGTCTCAATTTCGCGCCTATAGAATGGAAGCCACGTCAGCCTTTATGTCGCACTGCTTAGTCATCGCTGTTATTTGCGTGTCCAGCAAAACTCTTTCAGTGATGTTTACATTTACGGCAAGCCCTCACCACAGTTGAAAATACATCCCAAGGTGTGGTCTGTCATCGCGTTTTAGAACCTGTTGTGCATCCGTTGGTAGAGGGGCGCAAACATCAGGCTGAACCGAAGGTTACGATATTTGGACAAGTGTACGTTGCCAAATATGCTATCGAATCAATGGATTGTTTGGTCTTTCAATCGTCCGGGTGAAAGTTATCCGGGCGAGGCTTGGTAGAGTGAGTCGGACAGTGAGACGAGTGCTGTCGTCGGCAACGCAACAGCAGGTAATGAATGAAGGGCCACTTGACATATAAATGGTGGTGGTTAACGACTCGTCGACGATAAGCCACTCGTGCCTGTCATGACGATCCAGATACTTCCCAGGTGCTTTGTACCAGTGATTTGCTCTTGTTGCGCTTGAATGTAGGCTTGAATACAGATGAGGTGACACTACGTGGACGATGTACCGAGGGCTGGAGAAAAACACAGCATTTGCCTGGTATGTTTTGGAAACAATGGCGGCATGAGTATCTACCCTAGTTACCGGTTACACCTGAGTAGTTGAAGTCTTCGCGTGATGTGATTCTTCTGAACAGAGAGGCCTTCTGGAATGCTTGGCTCCGTGATGCGATCCCTAAGGTGTGTCCTGGTGACGTTAGACACGCACGTCAGGTGTCAATAAAAACTTCCGATGACTACTGTGAGAGGGGATGTCAGATCACCTTGTTTCCTAGAAGCGTCCGCAAAGTAATACCAGGTTGCTACGGGTAAGACAGAAGATACGGATCTTTCTAATGAACCGGTCAATCGCTGCTGTACTCAATGTCATGTCGAGTTTCGAAAACCAGCTTGATTTCGGAGCCCAGTGTTGATTTTGTTGGGATTTGTTGCATCATTTTTGAGATCGCTGTGCTTTGTTTGATTGGCGTTGGAAGGTGGCCCCATATTTTATCATTTTCTTTAAAAATAAGCTGCATTGGCCACGTTCATTCATACACCCGCCACTGCAGCCGTTTCCCTTACTTTTATTCATTCTAAGCCCTGTAACTTTCTAAATGCTGAAATTGGACATTCTCCTCTTATTTTCCCCTGAGTAGCTGACTATTCTAATCATTTCTCCAACTTGACAAATGACTATTTGTTTGAATGAGTTCATTTTGATTTATCGTTCCTCACTGCTGAACGACTCCTAGTTGTCAAATTTGTTGTACGGGCATATTCTTTGTCAACTTTCTGAGAATTTTTCACCTTCGAAGTGAGAGATTTCATTTCCATATGTATTAATTCAATTAGTACCGTATTAAATCCAGTTAACTGTTTCGAGGATATATTATCTTCTCTGTCGTTGGATATCTAGAAAGGCACCATTGGATCAACGGATCATGCGTAACTCGGTGTGAGGCCTGATCGTTGACGAACGTTGCAGTATGTATACATATGTATGTATCATATGTACATATGCACATGAATGCATATGCATATATGATGCATAGATACAATTCTGTATGCACTCATGTATATACGTTTATATATGCATGCATTCATGTATACACGTAAAGTATATACGTGGACGCGCATACAGATTTATGTATACGTGCGTGATGTATACATGTGAAAATATGCGGAATTACGTGTACGTAGATATTTGTACGTGTACACTGAAGCCGTAAGCAACACCATTGAAAAGTGTGGCAAAATGGGACATTCCCGCGAGATATTCAGCAATACTTAGAAATGGGCTCAATGAGATAAATACCTGATATTATCAGTCGTTTTATGGTTAGTATACGAGTTTCTTGGAATACGTTAAGCTGTACACTTCCACAAATCAAAAGTCCTAAATAAGCGGAACAAGAATGAGGCACATTATCGTGTCACCATGGAAGGAATATCCAAAGTGGATAATTGGCCTTAACTGTCTCGATCAACAAATCGTTTCCGGATAATGGGTCAAAATTTGATTTCAAACAAGCTGAAGGTGACTTGCGATCGCACAATATGACATTCATATTCAACAGAAAACTTCTGAGCAACCAAAAGGTTCAAAAACCACCGGAAGAAACCGAGCTCCGATAGACTTACACACGTAACATTCAAGGTAGGCTCAGTGATAAGCAACTGGCAATTCGCACAAAAGTGAGGCCCACACGACGAAAAAAGCATCCGGGTCAACGTCTGGTTAACCGTCAGCAGCAGAAGAGATAGAATATACAAGGATGAACATTACAGATTTTCACATACTTGTACTTGAAAAGTCGATACATTTTTTGCAGTTTCTTCATTCCTCGTGTTATTGCCAGCCTTCCCATATCAGATAGTTTGATTTTCTCGTTTAGTTTTGACGAATCGTTTTTTATAATTGCTTCTGCTCTACATTTTTTAGCTTCCGATGCCGCTAAGTCATTGTGAGGATTTTGTGTTGTTGGTTGGTTATTCGTCATGACTAACTGCTTTCAATGGAAAGCAAGGAATCGCTGTTCGGTGCTAGTTTTTTACAAAACCTGAAATGGTTTCTGCAGCAAAATTAAAACCTTGGATTCGGAGAAGTCTCCAGTGGGATGACAGGGAATTTTTGCGCTGGGTTAATCGAACTTCTGTAAATTCCGGCTCGTTTTTTATTCAGTTTCGAGTGGCAAGCTAGGAGTCACTTTAGAAAGTGGTGGGATCGAACGCTGGAAATACGTCCGCTGTTTATACCAACGACCTCTATTGTGCAGTCAAGGTTACGGAAATTTACCCATGTGAAGTTGACGACGTTAGCGTTCTTGGAAACTTTCCAAGTAGAAGCGTCGTGTCCTGCTTTAGCCACTCACGAACACGTGATTCTGCACGCTGGTTTGGGCTGGTCCTTAGGAAGGGGCACATCATTAGAAAGCGAGATAATGATGTTAAAACAATGAAGTCTTACTACCCTCGGTTACCGAATGACCCTTGAACACTACTTGGTACTCCCAGAACAAGTAGTAAAGTTGTTATATTCGGTGAGATTTACGTCCAGTTTGGTGTATACCACAGTTTCTGTTGTGTTCCGCCGGCCTCCCGAAGTTTCTACTAGCGATCTGTCACTAAAATTTACCATTGACAGCACACATGTGTTAATGTCCTCTTATATGCGGTTGCGGCCAATTCGTTGCAGGGTTACTGAGCCTCTCGTGTCAAAGCCGTTCGTGGCTGGCGTTTCGTAAAAGCCAATGAAGCCGTCCAATGTTCAAGCGTTCATAGGGCAGCACATTGACGAATTGAGATTTATTTTTATCGCGGTGCCTTAAACGTTCCTGAGAAAGATGCAGTCTTCGTACGGTCCCCGTTTTTCCTTCAAGCATCTTTTGTAGTAATCCGGCTCGCTGCTTTGTTAAACAGTGTGAATTTTGAACTGGGTATTTTGGCAATTTCCATCACAATCTGCGTAGTGTGCTTAAGGAACGCAGGCTAACCTCCTTTAAATGTTATACCCCTGGCAGAATGAAGGAAACGGTTGCTGTCAGAGCGATGTGCACTGTCACACTGATAACTTCCCAACCCATCCCCCTCACTGGACATGATTTAGAGCTTTCGCTGTGATTATATGCATCTTGCTTGTTCAGACGCGACAAAACTTCTAATCAATATGGGCGTCTTCTTCACAGACCATGGGCACCGCCTTAGTTCCACTCCTATTCGTGTCATATGTAGTGGAATGGGAAGATGCAGGCATACAGTCCAGCTGGGGTGCAGACATTTTTGTCTCTTAAAAGATGTTTAACGCTGGAGGGCAAAGCAGTGATGACAATTTTCACCATGTCCTGGACTAGTTGTACCGCATGGGCTACTTGATTCTGATAGGTTTAAGCATTTTATGGGACTCTTTGTATATACACTTTTTGCCATCCCTTATTGATCAAGTGTGACAAACCAACCATGTTACCTTGTTGTTCACAAACTGAAACTGATTGCTTATGCGTTTTTATTCAGGTATATCATGTTATTACGTTTAATTTACAGTACCCAATCCGCTAACTTGTAGGCACTCCTCGAAGATACGCAATGAATACTGGTATTGGGGTTGTTATTTGGAAATCTTATCTACATCACCACCACTGTACTCATGCGAAAGACCGTGTCGTACCGTTCGGATGATGGACAACAAATGTGCATAGGTGCAAAATTCTGCGTTTCTTGCCACGTATATTTGTTCACCCGTGCATCATCCTCTGGGCTGATGAGTGACGCAAGATATTCAGAGTAATGAATGGGAGTAATATGACATGGTAGTAAAGAAAAATTATGATTGAGTGTGTAAATGCACAAATGTGTGAATGCGGGAAGAATTTCGTAAGCAAGCCTTCGTGTAGCCTCCGTGGGTTTCCCTAGGGTAACAATTTCACAACCCATTTTTGTTATCGCGGGTCCCAAAAAGCTGGTAGGGGTCCCTGAATGGACTACACGGTGTGTGTCATCAGGAAATATATATCTCATCCATCTTGTATTTGTACATATTTACCTATAGATATACGCATGTTTCTACATATCTAGAGTATTTGTATGACATAAACGTAGGCATATGTAAAAATATATTTACGTACGTATATTATATTGCATATATATGTATGCCCATATCTGTAGGTATATACACACGGACAGACATACACATAAGCATCTATACGTATAAAATATACGTGTGATATATACATATACAGAATGATTATAGCATGTATATTTACATACCGTTGTATACACGTCAAAGCCCTCTGTGTACACCACATTCGTGTTGAGACTTTGACTGCGTTCCGGCTGGTCTCGCCTTCATCAACCAACAGCCGATTCGCCCATGCACTTAGGAATGACGCTACCTCTCGTGAATGCCACAATATTTTACTGCTGCCGAATCGCATGTTCCCTCTGCCGTTGTTGTAGCCAGCCGGGCTTAATTTTGCTTTGCATCCGAATGGGAACACAACATATACATAAATAAAACAAAATTCCGTGGATATATGGGTGTTTATGTCAGTAAATATTTGCGTATAGTATGTATAATATGAATGTATATATGTATATATATTTACGCGTACACATCAAGCGTATATATAGATATATACTGAAAAATACGCATATGCTGCTGTGCACATAAGTACGTATAGAGAAGAGCAAATATGCATGAAGATGTATATGCGTATATCTGTAATTATGTACGCATATGGTCGGCGGCATCCGAAACGGATTAGCCTGTCACAGTGACCGAAGCCAAAGGACGCCTGCAGTTTAACCCATCACACCAAGTGGCTTGCGCTGCATCACTTGCGGTTCCATCCACACACCATGTATCCGTTGTAAACCCGAAGAAATATGACCAGTTGGTGTGTGTGTGTGTGGGGAGTCTGTGTCCAACCGGCCAATGGTGGTTAAACAATTGAATGACTAGCACGAAAAATATACCCTTATCCTCCGGAAAATAAACAAGAACTGCAATGACAAAATCTATACAGACAAGAAAGACGTGTAAACTCTAACACAAGAAGCAGTTCAGTATCTGAGTGCATGCTAATATATTCCAGAGAAAATGAAATTTGGAAAATAAAACTCAAAGGTGAATTATGAAAAGATCAAACGGACGATTCATCATACAGTGAACCGACGAAGCCAAAAAACGGGTAAAAGATCGCAAACACCCCAATTTCTGCAAAGAGGAGCAGATTAATTGCCAAACGACTGTGGAATTGGTCGATGCAATAAATAAAAGTAGACGAGATATGCTGATATGGCCTACCTGGGCCTAACCTACTCGTCGTCTATTCACCGACAGCGCACTCTGAGTACGCTGGTGACCTTCTAATCCTAAACGGTCAGCGCATTTACGGCCGCACAGATCGCAAAGCCAAATAGCCATGCCAACACGACCTATGGCATTGCTGGTTCCCTGGCGTACCGCGCGCTTTCGTTCCCCATCGCGCAACAACTGCTTGTTGAACTGGCGGACGCTCGTCACAATCGTATTCCTCCAGGCGGTCCGGTTAAACGCTGTCTTTCCAGCATCTAAAGTCGATTTTACAACATGGAAGATTTGCCTGCACAGCATCCTCGTATCTAAACTTTGGAACACCAGGATTTCGCTTACCTGATCTCAGTTGTCCATACAGCACCTGCTTCAGGATACGGCCATCGTCAATCCGACGGACGTAACCCAGCCAGCGAAGCTGATTCAACATCAGTAAGGCTTCCATCCCGTTCATGTCCGCTCGCCGCAGTACCTCAGTGTTTGGAACCATGTCCGGCCGCCGAATATCCAAGATGCGTCTTGGACATTGCAAATGAAAGCGGTTCAGATAGCGCACGTTCTGTTCATACGACGTCCACGTTCCACTGCCATATAGCAGTATAAACAGCACCATTGAGCGATAGAAAAAGAGTCTAGTGCCCGACCGCGGGCTATGTTTCTCCTAAACACGTTTTTCGAGACGTCCGAAAGCAGTACTTGCCTTTGGCATACTAGCTATCAACTGGTGATCAGCGGACAAACTGGCGGATAGATTGCTGCCGAGGTAGCTTAAATCTGTGCAGCACTCGGCAACATCCTCATCAACACGGATTTGTGGCGGAAGCGCAACAGACAACACCTCCGCCCTGAGAAAGCTGAGAGAAAGAAAATGTCTTACTCGTGTTGATATCCAGTCCAAATTTGGATGCCGCGGTCGCGAAAGCCATGGCCAGTCTTCGTAGTTTGTCCCCGCTCTGTGCAAACGGCGCGTTGTTATCTGCGAACGGAAGCATACACACCACTGGAGTATGTAACCTGGTTGGGGCACCAAAGCGTCGAATATTAAGCAGGCGCCCATCCTTCCGGTGCTCTACCTCAACGTTGTCCTCCCCAGATTCTTGGAAAGCAACTGTTAGCATGGCAGTCAAATATAAGCTAAACAGGGATGGAGCCAGGACACAACCTTGCTTCACGCCAGTGACAATGTCAAAATCATCACAGGTCGATCCACACGATTATACCTTCGCCCTCATGCCCAAATGCAACAATCTAATCAAATTGACAAACTTACCTGGACATCCAAACTTACCAAGCATCGTACACAGCGTCTCACGACTCACGGAATCAGACGTCTTGGTGAAGTCGACGAAAAGGGCATAAAGGGGCCGGTTCCGTTCCGGGCGCTTCTCTTGAAGCTGCCGAGCAGCAAACACTGAGTCGATCGCACTCTGATTTGCCCGGAAGTCGCATTGCTCCTCAGGGGCATTGGTCTCCAACACTCCCCTATTCGACCGGTTCAGAAAGATTCATGCAAGCCCTCTCCTCGCGCACCTCAGCAGACAGATGCCGCGATAGCAGTCAGGCGCACTGCTTGTTGTTTTTACCTTCAAACAAAGGTATTATGACGGCATCCTTGAAATCTTGTGGCATCATCTCCGGCTCGCTATCCTTCAAGATTTCTCTTGACATTCCATCTTCCCCCGCAGTCTCCCGTTGTGAAGTTGACCAGTCGCTGGTTGCAATTCCAGTAAATCACGAGCGACAGCAAGTGGAGGCTTGATAACTTTTTATTGCAGACTGTTCACGGTCACCCAGTCAATGGCAGCAGGACGATTCAGCGGGCTGCAAAATCGTTTGCGCCAGACCTTCATGATGTCCTCTAGCTGAGCGCACGAAAAGCCGTTGTCCAAATCTACTAGTGTTTTGGTAGATTGGGTCGACGGACCGAAAATCGCTTTGAGCGAATCGTAGAACCCCATATGCCGTTGACGACATGCGAAGCCCTGCATTCGCTTGCCTTTACTCATCCACCAAATATGCTTGATGCCGCGAACACGCTCGGCCAATTGACGACGAATATTTCCGAACGTCGCCTTTTCGCTTCATTGTCGGGGTCCACTTTGGGGGCGGCAAACGCGGTATTCTTTTCGGGTACCAGTTCGGCGATGACCACGCTGTTGTCGTCGAATCAGTCCGGACGTTTTCGGCGTTTGACATCAGTCGTCTCCGTGGCTGACGCCGTGATCCGTTTTTTGATGAACTGCCACATACTCTAAGGGGTGGTGGATAACGAAGCGTCGTGTAGACGTGCGGCAGCTGTACATTGGAAAGCAGCCTTCGTCTGGCAGTTTTCCAGTCGTTTGATGTCCAACCGTCTACATCAGATGGCGGCGAAATTGTTCGACTGTTCATTTTCTTCATCATGAAACATTTTTTCTAGGATGACCTTGAGCGTAAGGCCAATGTTAACCTTGTGAAGAGATAACTGATGTAACTACTCAGCAATTTTTATCGGACATTGAAAATTTTGAGAACTGTTGTTTTAGAAGCAAGTGAGCCAACTGCTTCTTCATAAGCCAGAATTTTCCTCTGTTATTAAGTCCATTTTTCACTTTATTTCCATAACTGGTGCGTTGTGCAATGAACAATTATGTGGAGGGTGTGGGTTTCACGTTGAAATGTGTGTACTGACCATGCTTAGTTGAGCTTGTTTCTCATAGATACGTTGAGAAACACCATTATTATTATTATTATTATTATTATTATTATTATTATTATTATTATTATTATTATTATTATTAT
>LUCH01017821.1:0-24049 GCA_013368495.1 Paragonimus heterotremus
TCTGGGAGAGATAAATGTGCCACCAGTCGATCGAACACAGAATTTACCAGATTTAATGGGGGAGTAAATGTTGATTTAGCTCCCCAATTTCATTTTGTCCTAAAAATGGGGGGAAAAAACATGACACGGAGGAAATTCAACCACGTATAAAAGGTTTTTCAGAAAATGCGAGTCAAGTAGTGATTTGAAGCCGTCGCTAGATGCGCTACCAACGATCTCAGCAGGAAGACTGTTCCAGAAGTTAACAACTCCGTAGGAAAAAACCGCTAACTAAGAAAGATCCGGGGACGAAGTTTGAAAAGCTTCATGTTATAATGGTTCAATGGTTCAATGGGTTGTAAACGGAAGTAGGAAGCTGGAGCTTTTGAGGTTTCCGTATCTTGATGCGTAAAATCTCGAGGGCCTCAGCAACAGGCTAAAATGAAGAAAAGAGGTGCAGTATGTGAACCAATGCAATAAATGTTGGTCAAGGCGAGCCTTGAAAATTGCTACCGAGCTGACAGAAACAACATGGTCCGGTAGAGCATTACAAACCTTGCAAACGCGCACTGAGGGAAAGTTATGTATGCATTCAGGTCTGCTATGTTGGATCTCCAGTTTTATGTAGTGGCCCCTCAGTGTCACGCTACTCCCCTTGTTGAGCATTAGATGGCAAGGATGTTCTGGGGACTGCATCATCAAAAAGGTCAATACCAATTCACTTCGAATCCAACGGTACTGTACAGAGTACATGTTCAAAGATTCCAGCCTTTCCTCATGTGGTTTAGTTTTCAAGTCCCGGCCTGCCTTAGTGGCCCGTCGTTGTACCGTCTCCAGAAGTAACTTGTCCTTTTGGAGATGCGGTGTCCAGATTTCAGTTCCATTCTCCACATGCGGTCGAACGAAACTGGTATGAAGAAGCTGAAAATAATTAGGGTTGAACTGGCCGAAGAGGAGTTTCAATAACGCCGGGATGTTACTAGCCCTTATGCAGTTATTTCAGCGTTCGCAGAGCTCGGGGGAGTGTGCGAAACAGTGCATCCTAGGCCTTTCTCAATAAGAACCTTCTGTAGCGGATATCTGTCGAGGGAATAACTGTTTTTCACAGATCCGCGAATGTGCATAACTTTGCACCTACTAGCATTAAATTCGAGTCGGTTCACTCGAGACCAATTGTAAAGAGTGTCAAGGTCTTTCTGTAGGATGACAGAATAATCGGCTGTGTTGACGGCTTGCCAAATTTTGACGTCGTCCGCAAACAACAGTAACGGAGAAGTGATTGAGAGTGGGAGATCGTTGATGAATACCAAAAATAGCAGCAGGCCAAGAATTGAGCCTTGAGGTGCTCCACTGAGGCTAGGCCTGCAGGTAGAGAAAACGCCATTAACGCGCACCCTGTATAGACGGTTGGCATCATGCGACTCAATCCACTGGAGAAGACTGCCTCGTACCCCATAATGGGAAAGCTTGCCGATCAGAACAGAATGATCCACACGGTCGAATGCCTTAGCGAAGTCGTTAATTACAACGTTTATTCCATTACCCTGATCAACCGCTTTCGCCCTCTGGTCGGTGACTGTCAGCAGATTTGTGGTACACAAACAGCCCTGGCGAAATCCGTGTTGCGCATTAGAGAAGAACTCACGAGAGGTTGTATATTGTAAAGAGAGTCGTATACAAGCACCTCTAAAATTTTTGAAACGCTTGACAGCGACACAATTGGTCTTTAGCCGCTGGGGCAATTTTTCTTGACATCCTTGAAAACGGCCGTAATGCTCGCAAATTTCCAACTGCTGGACACTGTTCCTTGGGAGACGGATTGAGGAAGCAGTAAGCCAAGTGCGTCAGCAAGCTGTTCCGCCGCTTTCCGTGAGGCCTTGGGTGATATACTGCCTAGGCCAGGCGAGCTGTCCCTAAGACACCTGAGTTTAACCAACACCGCCGTGGAGGAAGTATCCACAGTGTAAGTGCCATCGATTTCAGTATCAAGATGAACCTGAAGAACTGATGGTGGCTGCGCAAAAACACTGCTGTAAAACTCAGCAAGGACATCAGCGGTCTCCGTATCAGAGCTAGTAAGACCTGATGGGCCTAAGAGTTGTGGACCTCCGTCTTCTGCATTGCGAGTTGATGCAACAGATCGGAGAAGGCTGTTTGTATCAGCGATAAACCGTTCCGTAAGACTTTGTTGGTAATGAAGACGGTCGCATCGAATTAGCAATGTACACTGATTCCTTGAGGCAGCGTATATTTTTGGTCAGCTTCCGATCCTAAAAATCGATAACACGTCCATGCATACCGCTTCTTCAGGATGAGTTTAAGTGTACTAGAGCGTGGTTGAGCTGGAGGCTTATTCCGTTTGGAGCCCGATATTGGTGTAGATTCATCCACGGCTGCAGAAACGATGGCAGTAAGCTCCTCACAGGGATCATGCGGAGAGTAGAGTGGGGTATAGATCGCCCAAGACTGTATTTCCAAATAGCCAAGAAGTTTCCCCACGTCCATTTTTCGGAAGTCGCTGCGGCTGCTAATCGTTGAGCTGACCAGATTCGTACTATAAATGAAGTCAGATAAGACGACTTCATGATCACTTAGCCCGAGTGGTGCGGTGGTTGTAATGTTGTCTATTGTCAATTCTTCGTCATAGAATAAGTGAACCAGTCGCGACGGATTATGGCCAGTACGCTAGCATGTGAAACCAGATATGTGCTCCGTAAGACCCAATCCTTCGACACTGTGGAAAAATCGTACAGAGATAGAATTTTCAATGCCTGTGTACGAGCAGGCCGGAAAGTTGGTTTTAGGTAAGTTGAAATCGCCGATTAGGAGTGTGGGTGAAACCCAGAGTAGGTAAAACTTCCAGTCCAGATGATTAGAGTTCGTCTTCAGAATTATCCGAAGATGGAGGACGCAAGAGGACCGCTACAAGCCAACGTTCTGAGCCACTGAGTCGAATCGATCATTAGACCGTTTCTTGAATCGTGGCAAGTACCGGATTGTTAAAATGAACGTTTGAAGAGACGTGTGGATATAGGGGGTTGACCCCCCTCCTCTACCTTCAGTTCTATCCGCACGGAAGATAACTGTATCCTTTAAAGCGATTTCAGAACCTAGGTAGGAAGTGATCAGCAGCGACTCTGTTATGGCAACAGCCTGGGGCCTTGTGCTAGAACAAAGTTCGCGAAGCCCTGGTAATTTATTCACTAAGCGGTGCGCATTTGTATATATGCATCCTACAAAGTTAATAGTAAACGAATAAACGCCCTCCGGCGATTGTGAAGTGGGGGTTCATTCAAAACGCAACGCTGACGGAGGTCGCCGACTCCACAGAAGCGTGCTGTAGTGAGTTTTTTGAGGTCATTGAATCTTCAATGGGAACCACCAGGCGACAAGCACGTGTGTATTGATTGGCTTTTAACAAATCTCGTTCCGCTTTAGAACGAGCGGGATGAAACGGAATCCCACCAGAGATAGGACGACGCCGGTGGCGAAATCGCTCCAGTATATGCAATGCCATCGCATGCGAGGTGACAGTAATTTTGATGAGTCGTGTTCGAAAATCGTTTGACTCCAGCTTGGGCCGCAGGATTTAATGAATACGTTGAACCTGGACGTTGGTAGGTTGAATGGTGGTTAACAGGAATCGCCACTGACTCTTGTCATATTTCAGGTCGTCGCTGGTGTAATCGGGGACATCTTTAATAATAACATTGCGAGATCGGCCGGTGGTTCCTGGTTCCTTCTGAACGAATTTTCGCCTATGGCGTCCAGCCCATGGTATATCAGAGTATACCCGGGCCCCGGAGTAATCGCGCAGCTTATGTGCCGCGAGAAGAACGTCTTCAGTCAAACTAGATGTCGAAAGCACGACCCTTGCTAACCGCGTTTTGTCAATATGAGGCGAATCTGATTTTCTCGCCAACCTCGTTGTGGAATTTTAGACACTTGGATTTATGCCCATCCTAATGCAAAGACTGGCCCACAGCTCACGATCCTGCTCGTCTCGCAGCTTTAAACAGCCGGCGGCACATTCTGGAAGGTCCTGAACAATTACAGAATCTTTCTGAGCAGACAAGTTCAACCGTTTGCGGGCGACTGTGTTGGTGATCCTGGAGAACTGCGCCAAAATTACGTTGTTATTAACGCGGCTCTCCGAGCAGCAACATCGGGCTTCTTGGGTAGTATCGAGCGACGAACCTCGGAATGCGGTCGCTTTTGATTACACGCTGTTGACGGGTTGTCAGCAGAAATGGGCATGTACATTTTTGGAGCAACCGGGGTAACCTTCTTTGACGGCGCTCCTGAGGCAACTGACGCATAGGATGCTGTGCCTCTAACACTCGCACTGCAAACCTTACTGGCTGCAGCCCGTGGCTCAGGGGGTATCACATCCACTGGTAATGTGCTAGTTTCGGAACTAGAGGACTGACTTGCGGTACTACAACAATGACAGACAAGGTGGATACGGCTTAGCTGTGTAGCTGTCAACATTTTGTAAACCTCGTTTGACATACCTAGACGCGAGGTGGGCAACCATGTGTCGCAGAGCAAACACTGCGTGGCGTGATCCCTCGCGTGGACAATCTTTACACAAGATCCACAGCTGGATCTTTTTCCATCTCTGGAACGACTCAGCGAATAAGAATAAGTTAATTCGTAATCCTCGAGGCCTTTAGGTGGTTACGAGCACAGTCAAATATCAATAAAACAGCGCGGAGAGAAAGTCGAACTCAGGGTATTCACACTTCGCGCCGACCGCCATCATTCGCTGCAGAGAAGAACTAATCAACGGAGCCAAATCTAAAGAGAAAGTGTGTGAAAATTGAACCACCACGCAGCCGATAAAATTCAAATGGGTATAGATCAAGAATTTCAAGCCGAGTCTCGTTGACGACATTTTCTAGGCCCGTGACCAGTTTGGTAGCCACGCGCTGGACACGATCCACAACCAAGACGTCTTTCATTAAGCCGGCACAAACGACCTGATTAGCACACTCGGGGAGCCACCTTACATAAACCCCGCAAAGCGTTTGAACCTCCCTCTTTACTGTGCGGGTAAATTGCGTTTAATCATCCTAAAAGAGGCAAACCCTTTTATATTCGCCATCTCGTGGTGAAGAGCAAAAGATAGGTTAGACGACGGCCAGATGCCCAGATCCTTCTTTAGATCAATTTTCATATCTACTGTGCCGTATGCACTATGAATCAGAAAGGCGTTGCCGGAGTCTCCACCGAGTGACATATGTGCACACTTATTGTCATTTAGTGGGAGACTCCAATCGTCCGACCAACGTTTAACCGCGTCGACATCACCCTGTAGTCCACTGTGATCTGTGGTAATCCAGATTGTTAAGTCATCGGCACACAGGAGGACGTTGGTAGAAATATCTTCCAGAAGGTTAGTAATGTAGATCAGAAATAACGGGGCACCTAGCACTGATCCTTCAGGGGCTCCCGTGTAAACAAAAGAGGGAGACGGAAGATTTGATTCCGGTTCAACTCTAAACAAGAAAATAGGCAATCTAGCGAAGAACCTATCCTTAAATACCATAGACTTCCAGTTTGCATTCCTTGAGGATCTGTAAAACACGGTCGAAAGCCTTGACAAAGGCAAAGAAGATAGCATCACATATTAGGCCACTGTCTTTGGCCTCCGTCAGACTGTCCATGAAAACAAGCATAACAGTTATGCATGACCGATTAGGAAGAAAGCCATGCTGGGTAGAGGAAAAAAGGTGGTTTGATAAACGGTGGTTAAGGATGACACACCTTAATAAGCGCTCCGTTATCTTACACGGAATGCCAGTAAGGCTGGTTAGCCGATGGCTGGCCGGAGAGTGCAGGTCACCCGCTCTAAATATGGGCGTGACTGTCGCCTCTTTCCATGCACTAGGGTGAATGCCAATCTGGAGTGTCTGTTTCAACAGCTTGTGAAAGGGTTCTGCCGGACTAGCAGCTGCTTCTTTGTGAATTATGGAATGAATCTTACCAGAACCCAACTAACTACATGAATTCACCTTAAACAAAAAGCCTTCGACTTCCAGCACAGAGAACTCAATGGTAACGAGTGGTTGCCGGAATTTTTACAGCGGAAGCATAGGGAGCCAATTCGGCGGTGCGACGTTGTAGATTGCCGAGTAGTACTCCCTGAATACCCCGGTCACAACTAGGGAGTCAGTTGAGGTCTTCCACTAGGACACTCGCAAAGAAGGAGCCGAATGTTTATTCTTTCTTAGTCGTAGCATACGCCTAAATAAGAAGGTTTTGTTCCCGCGAGCTTTGACGAGGACCTTTTCTTGTACGCGTTTGGTGTGCCCACGAATTTCTTATCTACACCTATCTCTAACAATGTGGAACGCGCGTAGGTCCTCCGAGTTCCCGTAAGCCTATTCTTCGCGAGTAAATGGAAACGGTCATCGAGGGGACGACGCATTCTGCGCGTAAGAGGTGACCGATAAGAGAATGTATACAGTTTGCGCGGCACACATAAGTCGTCCGAATTCTCAATTGCGCTTTGAAGTGCGTGGTAGTTCTGGTCCACGGAGTGACAGTGAAGAAGTGAACCTAGGTATCTTCTCAGACCGTTGAAATCAGCCTGATTAAAGTTTCGAACTGTGGACTTCTTTACTGGTTGCCGTAACCAGTAGCAGATAAGGTCGAAGATGAGCAAACAGTGATCATTGTGTCTGAGTGATGGCTTGATGATCATTCAATCTACCAGGTCGCTCTCATTAATAACGACTAAGTCGGTCAAGGAAGGAATCTGACCAGAACGATGCCGCTTCGGGGCGTTGACATGCTGCGTCTGCGCTCTCCGGCGTACCAACGTCGATTATGAGGTCGAGAATCCCTTTTCACATTGCTGTTGGGAAACTGATGTCCAGTTTATCTTGGTAGCATTGAAGTAGCCCACAATAAGCAGGTGAGTCAAATTTTGTTGTCTCAGAAACTTGTCCAGGTTTACAGGACAAGTGTGGTTATCAGAGACGTCAGACGAACGAGGACGGTAAATGACCCCCACTAGGAGTGAGTCTTGGCCACGCAGTGCCAGTCGAAGCCACAGAGCGTCTCATTTATCACAGGAATGAAATCCACTGATAACCTTGGGTGTTGGGAGAAAATTCTGGAGGAATGTCGCACAACCCCCATTCCCCTTCGGCTGAGTCAGCTCGGCAAAGTGAATACTCAGGTGCACTCACTTCACCGTCATTGATGTCACCTGTAAGCCAGGTCTCTATGGAAGCAAATATGGGAGGCTGTGTGTCATGAATTAACTGTCTGATTTCCGGTACTTAATTGAAAAAGTTTATGAATCTCGTATACGTGCCCTTAAGAGCTTCCTTCGCACTTTGCTTCTAGATAAAAGAGAGAACAGAGAGGGGGAACGATTTTGGAAAAGAAACCTTGGAATTAACGGT
The DNA here is from genome assembly GCA_013368495.1 of Paragonimus heterotremus. Lineage (NCBI taxonomy): Eukaryota > Metazoa > Platyhelminthes > Trematoda > Plagiorchiida > Troglotrematidae > Paragonimus > Paragonimus heterotremus. The sequence continues at coordinate 7,398 of LUCH01017821.1, forward strand.
GGTGGTGTTGGACTCACTATTTACTGCCAAATGGCACTGATGACCCTCCGTTAGTGGATGTGTGCGCGACGTTACTGCTTGTGTCTATTCCAACGTCCCCATAGCATGCTTGATTGGCAATTTCTGTGTCGCAGCTTGCGACCTCTGTACCTCTGATAAATTTCGTTTCTTTGGAGGGTGTTTGAGAGTTTTCGCCGACGGAGAATCCGACTGGTTTGCACTGGTAGACAGTGAACGGAAACCTGTCAGCTGCGATTCAAGGTTGCATGAGTGAAACTGGGATTTCAAAGCGCGAATAGTCCAAGAATAGGTGAAAACTCAATTTGCACATGAAGAATACAACTACTGCTGATCGAGTGTCCAGAATATTACCATCGAAATATCGAAGAATTATATCAGAAACTACAACCGTTCCACTTGAGAAGGGGATGAAACATATTTTCCCTGATCCACTTTCCGCCTATAACTTCCTGATTACCATGTTCAGTTGAGTTCAGTTCATATCACAGTAACCAGCAGTCTGCTGATGTTCAGTTTCTTGTACCAGTGAGCTCTATGGACCTCACCGCGCTCAGGCAAATCAAAAAGAGCTTCCTCCCAACAATGCTCCAACATCTTTGGTTGTACCTAGAACAGTGTTCATTATTAAATGGGCAGCCAGAATATCCCTGATTAAATCCTTATCATGATAATGCAAGCGATCTATTGAGTACCAGACATAAACTATTGAGAAAAGCGGCGTTGGAATCACCTCCAGTGAATACAGTATGCCCAGATTAGAAGACAGGATCAGAGCCAATGCGGTATCACCATGGTCTCTTCCAGGCTCCTGGATGAGCAGGGTAAAACGTCTAAAGGGGATGTAACATTCATTCGGCCCTAACATGCGACCCATCACATGTTAAGCCACCTAGTGTAAGTGACACTCACTGTCTCAACCTGCACCTGCGCGACTACACATTCAACAGCCCAGGAACCCTCCTCCTCATCTGAACGCACGCACACGCGCAGTCACTATATGCACACTGTTGATTTTGTTAAGGTTTGTTGCATTATTTTGAGATTGCTGTGCCTTGTTTGATCTGTGTTGAAGGGTGGCCCTATCTTTCTTCATTTTTCTAAGAATAAACAGTACCAACCATTTTTACTCTTACACCAATCACTATAACCGTTTCTTTTACTCTTATTCAGTCTGACCCCTGTAAATTTATAAATGTCAACCTAAGACATTATTCTTCCATGTTCTTTCTTGAGTAGCATATAATTCTTACCATTCCTCAATGCGTGAACAGCCACTTTGCTCCAACTCGACCAAATAATAATAATAAAATATCATACCTCGAATGTGAAATATCCTCGCAAATCAAACAAAGAATGTGCCGGTACAACAACTCGGACAACCAGGCACCGCTCAGTAATGCGGGACGATGAAACGGAATTGAGTCCACTCAAACAAATGGTAATTGGTCGAGTTGGAGCAAAGTGGCTGTTCACGCATTGAGGAATGGTAAGAATTATATGCTACTCAAGAAAGAACATGGAAGAATAATGTCTTAGGTTGACATTTATAAATTTACAGGGGTCAGACTGAATAAGAGTAAAAGAAACGGTTATAGTGATTGGTGTAAGAGTAAAAATGGTTGGTACTGTTTATTCTTAGAAAAATGAAGAAAGATAGGACCACCCAGTGTCTGAGCGGACAGAGGTTATCAATATCCATTCCCGGCTTGAGCCACAATTCAGTTGGCGCTATGAAAACGGCATTTGTGTTGAGGGCCATGAGTTCTCCCCACACGTTTCGAACACTGCGTACATTGGCGCAGACCACAAGTAGCCTCCCGTCATTTACCATCCTCAAAGCTGACTCGATATCATGAGAAGAGACGAGTTCAAAGACTACGCCCGAGGGTCTACACCGTTTTATGGAGGAGGCGCCATCAACTTCTTCGGAGTAGTCCGGCCCACCGAGTCCATTCCTGATGAGACACCCCCTGATTAACTGCATCGATTGGTCCCTGCATCTGACCTCCAGCAAACTGCCGGACGAAGGTGAGAGGGTTCTAGTTTTGCAGGACCGTGACATATCGAGGCTATTTGTGCATACGTGGAGATAATATTAGTGTATACCATGGGTACGGCGGAAGCTTTTGTTGGCTGTCTAGCTGAAAGCGCTACATCCTCTCTCGCCTTGGATGTGCCGCTTGACGCTACTACAACGTCTCCATTTGTAGCGTCCTTGATGCTCCCAACAGCAGTTAAAAAACTTTTGTCGAGCGTTAGCGAACTCAGTCGACATGGCCTTGGTTTGCAGATACTTGGAACAGTCTTCTTCTCTTACCCCTCCAACTCAGAGACCTCTAATTCGCTACATGTTCTGGTAGATGACCTATTGTTCTTCCCCTTTGTTTTGACGCCACGTTTTATCCACCTCCTGTCCCAATAATTTCCACCTCACGATATCCCTGAATTTTCTTCCTGTATCCACCAGCCTCCTCCTCAATCTATGACTCGGGACGCTGCCAACAGGTGGTGCATGTTCACCCGGCCCGAATTTGGTCCGGTCATGCTCAGGTTGTTCACCGTTAGGCGATTCCTCAGTTCTTTTTTCTAGCCTTCAACATTCTTCCTCTACTAACAGCGTTGAGGTGAGATTGCCTAGACTCTTGTTTCCAAAAATATAAACAACACAGACGAAGCACACTTATTGCAGAGTCGCACGTTTCGCAAGCAGCTGGCAGGATTCATCTTCCAGGCTGATATATTTTCAGCGATATCAAACGTTGTGCATGTAACAGCAACTTCCAGTCTCCTGCATTTCGAGAGACCAGCTGTAGTTCCTGCGGAGGGAATTATCTTACCGGGGCCCCATTGTGTTGTTATCAGCAACGTTGTAAGAGGATGATCTGATGGTCCCAGACATTGCGTAGGGTGATAATAAGAGAAAAGTTAGGAAGTATAAAACTTAGTAATTTGATGATTCTCTTTTTCCCTTTGATAAAACAAAGGAGACATACTAGATAATCTGAGAATAAGCATCCACACCCAACGTCCGGTGTGTCCTACCTTAGACACGATGGAACACCCAACACGGCGGCTCACCTGAGTCCCATCCGTCACCGTACACCACGAAGCCTTGGAACCAACCTCACACAACTGCCCATTTAATCTCCAAACGCCATTAAGAAATGGCTGCTTTCCCAGGAGGTTGGTTGAGAAATTTTCCAACCTTGTTTTCATTGTCAAGATTTCTCCGATACTTCGAGAGACGGTGTTGCTTGAACAAACTGCTGATGGTCTAGCACGGGTAGTAGGTCCTCAGGTACCATTTTTCCCGATTGAGGACACTTCTCTGCCCACGACCAAAGTTCGTATTCCCTTCTTTCCCTGAAAAACAAGTTGGTTGGTGCTGAAAATACCAGACAGTTTTCTCCATGTTTCAACCACGTAGATTTTAGGGTCACATGCCATGAAGCACACGTAAGGCTGGACCACGGAAGGGTTACAAATTAGTCGTGCGTGACCGATAAAGGCATGAGAAGGAAGACAGCGGGTCAGTGTGAACCGCAAGCAGTTGTCCGTGTACCTCATATTTACTACACAACTTCAGATTCATATCAAGCTGAGCTACGTCTGAATAATACCCTGTCTCTGAGCAGAACTTAGCGATTTCGGCAATTAATACAAGGGTTCGGGGTTGGAGGTCCAAATAGCCCGGTTTTAGCCAGTTTATCTGCCCCGTTGATCCAAAAGTCAATCATTGAAAACAGGGTGCAACACCGCCGTTGGGGTTCTGGCAAGTACCCAACACGGAGTAGGATTACGAATCTCACGGAATCTCAATCAAATGCGAGTCCGACGCCTTTCCAGAGCGGTCTTTAGAGGTTCAACTGACATTCTGATGGAAGATCGTTCTAATGTTTGATGACGCTGTGAAAATACACTGGCTCTCTAAATGGGGGTTCACTGACGGGGCTTTTGGGGCTTCTTGTCACCACCACATTGGCCGCTGTCAGCCCCAGAGATGAAAAATTGCTCAGCGAGTCCAGTGCTAAAAAGAAAGTGTGGGACCTGTAAGTCACTAAGGAAACATCGAAATTCAAGTGGGTACAAGTCAAGAATTTCAAGTTGCCACTCATACGCCACTTGCCATAGGTTAGTGACCAGCCTGAGAACCGCGCGCTGAACACGTTCACCAACGAGAATATACTTCTTCGAACCAGCACACACGATTTGGTTTCCGTAGCCAGGCAGCGGTCCCATATAAACCCCGTGAAGTGTGTGGAAAGCCTTCCTGCCTAGGTCGGCAATGGTCCATTTTATAATTCCAAGTGTTGAAAACCACTTTCTAGTGTTCATCTCACGACAGTAAGTGGAAGACAGGTTGGATGTCCCGCAGATGATTAGATCTCCCTTCAGTATGACGTTCCTGATATATAATTTGCTGAGTGCATTGTGGAGCACAAAGGCGTTGTTAAGATGCTACTGAGTGCGATATGTTCAAACTTGCTATCGCTTGGGGGGAGACCCCAGTCCTTTGACATTTGCTCAATCGCGTCAAGATCAACCTGTTGTGCATGTAGATCAGCAGCACTCCGGTTTTTCAAGTTGTCAGCACAGAGAACAGCAAGGTAGATAGTATTATCCAGAAGGTTGTTGACATAAATAAAAAACGGAGGAGGGCCTAGAACCGACACTTGAGGAACTCCCACAGAGATTACAGGAGAGGTCCGATCCGGTTTTAAATCCAGAAGCTTCGTTACATAGAAAGAAGGATATCCAATGAATAACTTCTCCCTAGATGCTGTAAGCTTCTAGTTTATGTCTCAGGAGACTGTGTGACAGGGTCGACTCCCCTATAGAAGCCGTAGAAATAGTGCCCAAACTAAGGCCATCGTATTTCGGCCCCATCAGGCTATCTATGATGGTTGGCATGTATATCACGCATGTCTGGCTAGGAAGGAAGCAATGTCATGCAGAAGAGAACAGACTATTCACCAGAATATGTTCAGTGATGGGGCGTCCTAACAAGCGCTCTATTTTATTGTTTGAGATGATTGTAAAGCTGCTTGGCCTGTGGCTGGCAGAGTATTGCCGAACTGCGCCTTAAAACTGATGTAACAGTGATTTCTATCTACGCACTGGAGACAATGCCAACCTGGAGTGTCTGCTTGAACAGTTCGTGAAGGGGTTTTATCAGAATGACATTCGTTTTTCCGAAGGTTTTGAGATGGATCTTATTCGTACCAGTATGGACTAACTATGGACAACGATTTCAACGGCTTCAACAACTGGCGCCAAAAATTCACCAATACAAAGCGGCTGCCCGAAGATTCGCGAAGGTGAGGCAAAATGCCCTTTCGGTGGCGCATCGTTGTACATTAGCAAGAAAAATGCCCCTTGAATATCTCGAGAACCACTTGCGCGTCGGCCGAAGTCTTCCCGTCGGACAGTGGAAAAGAAAGAGCTGAAGGCCTTTCCCATATCAGTGAACGCATCTATTTGAACAACGCATTTTTCTACACTTCAGCCTTCGGTGGGACCTTACTGTACACAGGCTAAGTGTGTTCGCGCATTTCTCGTTCCTGTCAGTGCAAAAGCCTTCAGGCTTTCCCCGTTATCCGTAAGCTTATGTTTTGCGAACAGGCGGGAACGATCATCACGGAGGCGACGTACTCTACGCAGAATAAGTAGGCGGGAGAAAGACGTGCACAGTTTGCGAGGTATGAATAAGTGATCCAATTTCTGGAAAGCTTTTCCAGACGCGTCGTTATCCACATCCAGAGGATCACACTCAAGTAGGGTCGAAGTCAGCTCGGCTTGGGTTTCGAACTGTCGACTTCCTTGCTGGCTGTTGTAACCAGTGGCGAATAAGGCCATTAGCTAGTAATGAGCAATCGCAGTAACCAATTGGAGGCTTGATGATCACCCTGCCTATCAGGTGGCTCTGGTTTGCAATAATTAGATCAAGTAGAGGAGGGGTGTGACGAGAACGAGGCCGCGTCGGGAAGCCGATGTGACTTATCCACGCTTCCCTTCACCTCGGCATTCACGAACATATCGAAAAATCATTCTCAGAGTCCGAATGGAACACCGACCTAACTCTTCCCTGCCTAGCCAACAGGGAACTTTGTGGCAATAACGAAGAAATAGAGTAAAACTGAGACCATCGATAACACCCTTCGGATAGATTACTTCTAAGTTATTTGTAAAAAGAAAGAAGTGCACACCGTCGTTTCCGTTCCCTTTTTTTCGGTAAATGCGTTCATATAATTCCACACCAAATCTAGCGGCAGCTTAAAAACGCCCAAACTGGCAGGGTTTTTCTACTGCGACTACAACTTTAAGCTTCTCTACTCTAAGTTCACTAAATCGACACCATCACTCTGGCAAGCAAACTCGGAGTATTTAGCCCACATTTTCACATACCAGTTCATGGCATATTTCAATACTTGTGAGTAGGCTGCCTAACATGCATCAACTAAAATAACAAGACGTTCCCTGGTTGCTCGTACATTAGATTTGGTTCCCTCTGGAGCAGAAATCAAAGTCGACCAAACATTACCTGCCCCCCTCTTTTTGCTACCATAACGGTGTGTAATTTGAGGAGTTATCCTTAGATCTCGTGAGCAGTGCTCTAGAGCACATTCATTTTACCCTTCTGTCACACCGCTAGATGGTCTAGGATTCAGGAGTGAAGTAGAATATGGTTGCTGATTAGAAAACTACTTGACCTCGACCGCTGTATGGAACGCTCCACTGAGACGAAACTCGTGCAAACCCATTTGACACCCGTAGCATCGTCATTACCGGTTTGTAAGCACAGTGTTTCGTCTGTGGTGTCAGTTATGTACGAAGCTTTAGGAAAGAAGTTTCTGACTTGGGTTGGGTCGTTATCCCGACCATGTGGAAACATTGCGATTACGGGACACCAGAAAAATGGGAAAATGTGCAAAAAGCATTCGATGATCACGGAATGAAGCGTTGTCAATGGTCACAACGAGTAAAGACACAAAAATCATAAGTTCATGGTGTCAGCCAAGTCTATACCCGCGTACCGCAGAACGTATGTTTCTCCCACTCCACGCAACCAATTACGTCGGAGACTTAATACAATATATCCGTGCTACGTTACCTACAGCAAAAGCAAGTAAGCTCATAAGTTTAAGCTCGAAACTTGTCAAGAAAATTCAATAAACGGATCATCCCATTCAATGTCAAAGAGGGTGGGAAGCCCTCGTTTCACCTGAACACAAATAGGAGGTGAAAAAGCTTGCATCTAACTTTCGACCGGCTGATCTCATTTGAATTCTGTCGGAATTGTGCGAAACTGCCATTGTAAACTATAGTGGCGAACATCTGCCAAAATTTTGCTGAAGGCAAACGAACATGGATTCGGCAAGTCACCGCCTACTGTTAACATTCTGACATTACTGAACAACACCAGTCATAATTGGATGGTTTACAGATTTACTCCGCAACGAGGTATTCACAGTCATCTTTTGAGAATCTTTCTCTAAAGGGCTTTCTGCTTCCAGCGGAGATCAACATTGTTTGGCTCTGGAGTCTCTGTTTTCATTCCACGCAACTAGTTCAAAAGATTCCTCATCATCTCCATGCCACTTGCTTGCCGATGATATGAAAACCATTGAAAATCAGAATCTGGGTGTCATCGGGTCTCCGTTGGTAAGAATTTCCTATTGGTTGGCCGAGTGGACTTTATCCCTCAGTCCTTAAAACCGTCTGCATCTCATCAAAGTCACAAGCTCACCGGAGGATATCTGTCTAATACCAGCAGTCCGAAAAATCCATCCAAGGTCAATCAAGTTAGAGGTCTTGGAGTTTAGATTCATAGTGATTTTAAACCCACGGCACGCTTTGGTGGCAAAGGAAGCAGAAGACCTCTTGGGACCACCTCATCTAAAAGGCCGTAGGTGCTAAGGCCACTTTGAGAAGTGCCTGGTAGGCCTCAGTCTGAGTACTGTTTCCAGACTTTGGGTTCAAGTCCACAGAAAACCAACTAACCTCCCAAAGGTATGCACAGGCTAGCTGTTAGATTGACCAAAGGCGTGTAAAAGTGGGTCGGAACAATTTAGCCAGTACTCTCTCAAACGAAAAATTCCCTATGAAGACTTGATGGAAGTATTAAACGTCTTATTGGGTCCCACCAAATTGGGGGTTAGTATTATCTGTCACCCGAGAGAAATGCCTTATCTGAGGGGGAAAATGTAACTTACAAATCGGCTATCAGGTGGAGGTCGTATTCCATCTTCCCTCCACAGAGTACTGAACGGAAGGAACATGCTCATTCAGTACGCTGTCAGACCCTCAGCAGTTAAAGTTATTGAGCACAAGCTGGACTAGGTCTGGATTCGAGTGTTTCACGATAAATTTAGATTCGACTTGTTCCTAACCCCCGTTTTACGTGAGTCTGTGTGTATAGGGTTCCACGCAATGGAAAGGCTGATGGCGAGGACGGTTCGTCAGGTGAATTGAGAACTGACGGCCCATATTCAGAACGCGCTTTGCTGCAACTGGTCCGCTTCTTCTAGAGGCAGGAAGCAGTACCTCAAGGAGTCAAAAATGCGCTCATTGTAACATCGTTTTTGAAGGCTAGAGTAGCATGCGATGTCCGCACAACTATCGAGGCGTTAATTTGTTGAGGTATACTGGCAAGTTGCCTGAAAGAATCCCTCTAAACGGACTAATTTTGGGCGCCTTAGAAGCCAGTGGTCTTGAGGACCAGTTCCGGTTGCGAGCGAGTCGCGATGCGGCCAACCTAGTGTTGGCTGCTCGACAGATTTAGAAAAAATGCCAAGGACAAAATCATTCTGTGTGTGATTCTTCCGTGGACTTCACTGAGACCTTCGATTATGCGACCCGCGAAGCGTTTTGAACGGTGCCTGGTAAATCTGGATGCCCAGATACATGCGTCAATTTGATTAGATTGCTGCTTGCGGGTAAGGAGGCGAAGGCACCACCATGTGGATCTACGTGTTGAGATTCCGGCTTTGTCACCGACTTGAGGAAAGGATGTGTCCTGGCCCGGCCCCTTTTAGCTTATATAAGACTTCAATGACAACAGTTGCCCTTCAGAACTCTGCAAAGGACCGCGATGATGTTGAGTACCACATGGGTAGGCGACTGTTAAAAATCCGACGTTACGGCGCCCCAAGCCTGTTACACACCCCAAGGTTGCGCGCGCTTCGGGTCATGAATGACAGCGCGCTGTTCGAAAACACTGAAAACGAACTACGGCGACCTACTGCAACTTTCGCAATTGCGGCATCCATTGGATGTCAACTTATGTGAACTATTCTTCTCATTTCAGTTTTCTCCGGGGGAAAAAGCCGTTTCTGCACCTGTACCTGAAATTCACATCAGTGAAAACGTTGTCGACAGCTGCGCAGACTTCTGCTATTTGGGTAGGAATCCATCCACAGATCCGTCCACCGACCGCGACTTATGAGTCCGCATGACAATGGCCAGTTCTGCTTTCGGACTTCTTGAAAGACGTGTTTGGTGGAGCCACGGCTAGAAGATGACCACCATGCTCTTTGTCTGCTGTTCAGTGGTGTTTTCTATACTACTGTGCAACAGTGAAACGTGGATATTGTATCAGCCAAAGCTGCTTCATACGACTTGTTTCCGTTTGGAGTGTCTGGTACGCAACTTGGGTATTCGGTACTCGGACACGGTTGCGAACGCTGAGGTACTGCAGTGAGCGGACATTGACTAGATGAAAGTGAAGTTGATTCTCAATCAGCTTGTTTCTTGTGTCACGTCCGTCGGACGGGCGATGACCGTATTCTAAAACACCCACTGTTTGGCCAAGTGGGAGACGGTAGGTGAAATCCTGAAGGCCGAAACCTGGGATACCAGGGTGTCATTCGGTCATGTCGCCCGCGCTGTAACATTGAGTGTAAATGGTGAGAAGACCTGGTGCTCAGTCGTCTTAAGACATGATCCAGACAGGCATCCGAATGTCCGTGGTGCAGTTGTTCCGGAACCGTGAACTGAAATGTGCGGTACGTTGTAAAACCATTGGTGCCATACGTCATGGCATCAAGACGATATGGTGTTGCCACGTATGCGACAGCGAGTCTGCCAGTCCTCCCAGGTTAGTGGGTCACCGTGTGCCAAGGGACAACGAGTGTATCAGGCACAATTAAGGTTTCCCTAAGGTATCAATTTTACCCACTTTTTCTTGTTCGATCAACAACTACCTCCGTTTTTCAACTCACCTTCTTCCTCCCAGAAACCAGAATATCTCTGGCATTCTCCCTCTCTCTAAGTTTTGTTAGTGTAATGTGTGGTGAACATTTCAACCGTTTTTCAGTCCAAACATGAATTTTGTTTTCGTCTTCATCCTTTTCAAAATATCCCACTATGTACCCCAACAGTGTTTTTTGAATGTCTTCCCACTCATTCTAGACCTAGTATTTGTACTATCTCTGTTTAACTTTAGATAGTTAAGGGTTTCCGTTTCGTGACAGTCATTCAACTGGCTAACCAGTGTCGGCCAGCTGAACGGGTTGCAATTAGATAAGGCTCACTATTTCCCTGAGCAAGGTGACAAGATGTTTCCCGTAATCCCGGCCCGTAAACCCCTTATTTTTTTCTCAAGTTTCTCTCATGAAATTTCACCAGGGTGATCAGGACGCGCTTACCGATGATCCTCACTTCCCGTGAAGGTAGTGAAGAGTTGCCATACAGGACACTGCACAATTTTGCCAGCAGCCTAACTATACCCGAATGGGTGCCACCGGCCCCAGCAGAACTTGGGGGTTTGAACGAGCCTAAGACTTCAAGGATCTCTCCCTTAGTGAAACGTATGTCTCAGTCCACTGGTAGGTGGCGATCCATGACTGCCCTGTGGTCAGCTCAATACGCAGAAAATACAACGAGTGGCAACTAAGCTCAGTTTCCCTCTTAAAAAATTAAGTAAGATTACTGCGCACTTCCGTTTTGTAAATTGCCAGACTTCAGTTACTGATGAGCAGTTTCATGGCTGCAGTCCCGAAGTACTCGGATTCAGCAAACTTATCCAACTCGGTATCAATTAGAAATCTGCCATCCGGAAAGTTAACTATTGTAAGCGGGGTGTTGCATTGTTTTTGAGGATTGAAGCAAATGCCAAAAACAGGGCTGAGTTGTGTCCAGTTAGGCTTTAAATAATGAAGATACGCCGGTGTTTTAGAACGACATATAAGAGCATCGCTAACGACTCCAAGCGGAGTACCGGTTAAGTGGTCAACAATCTCGTTGAAAATGGCTGCTAAACTTAAACATTTTATCAGGTCCGAGGATGCAGCTTGTGGGACTTTGCGGTATACCCTCGTCAGTCGTTACCAAGCGCTACGGCGAAAAACTGGTCTAAAAGAACGACACAAAAGAAGTATGTGAGAATCAACTATCTGCAGAATCATCGAAATCCGAATGGATGCAGATGAAGAATTTCAGGTCGATTTTTTGCATGACATTTCTTATGCCCGTGACAGGCTTGTGGCGGCGCGATGAGCATTCTCAACGGAGGGCATGTCTTCTTTAAGCCGATATACACGACTCGCTTATTACGCACGAGTAGCGGCCCTTCACAAACCTCGTAGAGCGTTTGAAATGCTGTCTTTTCTACTTGGGGTAAATGAAATATCATTTTAAATGTTAAAGCAACTGTTTGTGCTGAGCGTTTGACGAGTGTTGTCCGTTTCATAAAAAGTTGGTGACCACATTCACCCCATTCACTTATTCCCTTCTTATCGCCCTCCTCGTTCCGATATTCGAAACCTTTTTGGTACAGTCTGTGAGCTTTCCGTGAACCCTCCTTCCACGATCGTTCAAGTTGTGCGTACGGCGAATTATCTCCCACGAACGGTAATCATAATGTGTAATTGAACACTGATACCATTAACTTGTAGATGCTTGCCCTCGCGTAGATATTCTTTTTCTCACACTTTGCGACAAAGACAAAGTCCTCACCTAATGTCCGTCAGTTTGTCACGAAAATCCTGGTGGTTCTTTTCTTCCATTATCCCGACAAATTTCCACATTTTCGGAGGCCGTTTACATCAAACAATGGCGAAATCCCTCGACATTGAATCATTATCACCTTCCAACTACCGTTTTCCCAAATGACTTTGAATATTGCTTCACAGTTCGTCTTGTAAAACGTGAATCGATATAACAGGTTATTTTTGTGAAATCTTTCGAAAAATAGTAACTGTTACCTCAGCAGCATGTGCGTGGGAGTTTTTGTAACCTTCAATTTTTCGATGTTTCTTTCTGTCTATGCCTCCTCCGCTAGCCTGGTCTAACATTTCTTGCATTGCACTTCCATTATTTAGGCATATCACCTTATAATACGTGCGTGGATTACGTCCATCTGAATGTATGTCGAGACCGAACCGTCTTCCAGCAGCGTGGAGAGAAATAACGGCCACCGAATTCGGAGGCAGATTTGATCGAAAGCTCCACGGTACCATTCTGTGAGCAATAAAATGCGTAAAGCTGTCGGCTGCCCAACTCGACTGTGGTGGTCAGTATCACCAGTAAGGATGTGTCACGAATCACAAATCGACCACTTAAAGTGGTATAAACATTACAAATTGAACACAGGGGGTTACCCGCAAGTCCCCCAAATAATGCAAACAGAGTGGAAAAGCCTAACCCCTCGTGAAGCTCGCCATCAAAAGCAAATAAGGTAACCATTGGCCCCCAAACGAGTGAAAAAATATGAAGGTACGATCAGGTTTCAATACTGAAACGGAGTTATATACAGAGGTCAAATAGAAAAGGTAGGTATCAGGAACGTTTGGGAAGAATTTTCCAACGGACCCGACAACCGTACGATACAACACCTGCAAAATTTCATCTCAACTAGTCGCGCCCTGTGAATGGCATTGACACCGTCTATGTCAAATACTATTGGATTCCTCGTAAATGCTTAAAACATATTGCTGTTGGCTCAAGTTCAACGCAGATGCCTCCCGTGTGGCAGGGACTCTGTCTAAGATAAAAGGGGTGCCCCATGCCCCCATCTGAGTCTCTGGGATTACCCACGTCAAAGACATCGCGGATGACAGTCTTCCTTCATGGCCCCCAACCTGCATCTCCGACGCTGCCGAAACGCCTAGTAGCCTCTCCGAGACTCAGCGTACGATGGCCCACCTTGCGGCGGCGATAGACCAACCGCGGTTGGTGCTCAACGACTGACACCGCTCCCTTTATTTAACCTTCCATTCAGTACACACTTCCGAAGAAGATGACGCGCGGTACACTCTGACGCTCGGGCTTTAATTTTGGTACAGGCAGTGCGGATTAATCCTACAGGACCGAATAAACACTGCACAATGAAGGCGACAGGCCAGTGGTCTTTCAGAGCTGCATTAGCTGTCACCAACACAACATTGTCCATCTGAAGGTTGAGTTTTCGATTTAGCCACTTTGTGGGGCTTCAGGAGCTGAAAGGTATTCACTACCCGCCTTCTCCAAAATACTGATGGTAAGTGATTGGCCTGCTTTCGTCGTGCAGCGTGTCTGTCAGCGAGGGTTCCCCCAAATTTCAGTCCGACATTGCTTTCAAGAAGTGGCGGGTCATTTGGTGACAAAGTGTCGGAATCATCATCATCAGACTCCTTCTTTAACATCAGGCGATTATTGACGATTCGTCCTACCCCAACTAATACCGTCGACAGAGTCTCACCGTTAAGCATCTGCCTTACGCCAAATGCGTTCAGAGTTCATTGAATCAGTTCTATCGGCCGCTCCCAGACTCCGCCTTTGTGACTAATATATGCCAGATTCAAATGCCACGTAGTGTCTCTCCGTGGTAGTCAGTAATCCGCATCAATTTGGCTTAGCTTCCCACTTCAACTTTAGAGTTCTTTGTCAGCACCTATAAAGTTTTACATATCACCCGAATAAATATCACTTGGTGTTTCTCTTCTTACGATAAACCGAATCAGTTGCATAAGAAAAGAGTCAGTAATCACGGTCTGCGCGGCTTCCAGGTGGAATGCTCCAAACTTGCCGCATGTAAACGTGCAGCCATATTTCTTTACATCTGCCCGACCTCCTTTCACTCCGACACGACCGAAATAGCCCACACCAACACGTTAGAAAAGATGCCAGCAATTCCGACGACCAGGTGATACATTGTTTCCCATAGATGCGTTGAAAAAGTGTATATTATTGTTATGCTGACAACTCTTGCTGGAGAAACACTGACGTGTATTTGACATTTATCGCAATCGTGGTCTGACTTTGGGTGCCAATTAGAGGTCTTTTACGTGTTTTTCACAGAAGGTTGATTTTTGATCGATTTACTCCGTTCCATTTAGTTCGCTCCCAGTTCTGTTGCCGCCATGCCATTTTCTTTCTAATTGTAATCTCTTCATGTTCACTGTTATTTTTCGCCCTTGGCGACTCCACTTTTTATCCCCTACGCCCCCCTTTCCTGATGCTTTTTGCTTTTTGTTTTTCAGGACATCCACTATGCGGTCGGAATTTCGTGCGCGGTTGCAGAAGGAATATCAACTGTTTTACTTCCATAGCGGCTTACCACTTGAGTAGCCAGCGTCGATCACCTGGGCCCTGATGGCCCCCACCCACATGTCTCTTTTTTTAATTCCTTTAGGCTTACAACAGGTACCTAATGTGTTTCTGGACCCACGGGTTATGCGACGCAAACCACTATGATAGTTTAATCCTAAACAAATGCCGTCCACCACGTCTGCTTTTATGGTCTGGGAGATGTGTTATCGGCGCTTATGCAGGTGTGTAGGTGACGCCCAAGTAATCCCATCGTATGAAGTAGCGCTCAACAGGTCAATTGTGGTATACCGCAAACAATACTCAGGCAGTTACGAGAATCGTAGGTTCACCTGCTATATCACGACCTCAGCTGCCCATCCTGAGCATCTCCACTCGAGTCAGACGCACCTCTCTATTATCTCACTTTTATCATCTTGTCATCCTTCCAATCTTTCCCTACTTATGCGAAGCTGATCGTCTCGGCGCGGTGAGTGCAGCTCTAATAATCTCCACTTTCCCCATACTTAGTTAGCATTGTCACCCTAGGAAAAAATATCCCCTGTAGGTTAGGGTGAACAAATGATCATCGGCGACAATAATGCGATACTGATTTGGGCACCGTTATTCTGCTTTACATCCCCAGATAAGCAGTCTCGTCTGGGATGACATTCTATCCATCAGCGTTTACTTCACTTTGTCCCTGAAACCCTGGTTGTAAACACATGTTCATTTCGGCAAGAACGCGTGTTTGTCTATGAAGGTGAAATTATTGGTTGGGTTTTTTAATACCATCTGTTTGATTGGACACTCTCGGACTTTGGAGATACTCGTATGAATAATCATTAGGAAGTTGGTAGCTGAGTGACAGTCACCTGATATAGGGTCGACATCAGTTACCCTTCATCATTTGGGACAGCACCGTGGCAGGGATGAAGCTAAAAGAGGCTCCTGAAGTGGTTTTGACATCACGTAAGACAACCTCCAGTATGCTCAGGTAAGTGTACCCCAAAATTACTGAACCGAATAGGCCGAACTTTAAGGATAGACTTTGTGGGCCGCTCAACAAAGGTTCCGTTGGTAAAGCTGATTGCTGTAGTAGCTGCCGTGGAAGCAAACATGCAAATCCTGGAACGCGTGCCATACATTCGAAACCGGAAGCGAGTACCATGCAAGTAGCATATTTTTGAAGATATTGGGTTGAGGTAAAAGCCGAAAAGAGAGCCTACGTATACAGATAAATTGAGTAGCTGTGACAAAAACCATAGTGTAGCAAGATGAATAAACGAGTCCATGATTAGAATACCGCACAAACGTTCTACGCTAGGGCTTCCCAAATTGTGGACAGTATGTGGTAACTCTGTACTAGAAGCAAGGCACATGATAACGTAGAAAGGAAGGAAGCTATGTCTCATGGATGGCGCTATATCTACACTGAATAAACGTGAAAGCACAGTTTTGAGCCCTTGGTTAACGGATACACTAGAGAATCAGTGGTTTATAACATTTCGGCTGAGGAAATAAGTAGTGTTAATCTAGATATGGACTCACAAGTGAAAGATGTTCTGAGCTGGAAAAAAGCTGTAGAACGTGAAAAAATATAAAAGATGTCAAAAGTGAGACCCAGGTGGACTAGAGGGAAGCTCTAATAAAAACTTTCCCCGGCTTATCAAAATAGTGAGAAAATATGCCGGGGTGGCTTGTAATAAGAACCGGTGAGGACGTTGTGGTCCACGTGCGTTTACGTCTAGGGAAAACCAGTGAATGGGCCTTCAAAAGAAATAGAAATGTAGCAACCGAAGGCCCATGAAGGCCGTTTTCTTGGGGGAGGATTCCCTGTGAGTGTCAGATTTCTGAAGACAACCAACGTCTACAGCCATGTGGTCGTTGACAGATTTCGAAGGTTTAGAAATAATAATGACCGTAAATTTGTTGATCCACGAACTGAGAAAATTCGTCCCCGTCGTTTGCATTCCCTATTTTTTCCCCACTAACCTGACACTTGTCCCCACTACCTCACTCACCCCGTTTTGTTTTATTGAACTAATGTGTCATTAAATGTCCGCGGCGCGAGTGGCCATTCTTGTCCTGGTCCGCTGGCGTGACGGTTCATCTTCGACCTTGTT
>LUCH01017822.1:0-23895 GCA_013368495.1 Paragonimus heterotremus
TGGACCTGAAGGCTGCTTTCGACTCAGTTGCTCGTAACGTTCTCTGGAGCTGTCTCCTTCGCAAGGGAGTTCCAGAGAAATACGTGAATCTGTTGAGATCACTGTATGCTCACTCTGCAAGCAGGGTGAGGGTTTATGGACAACTGTCTATGGTGTTCAACACTTCTAGTGGTGTTCGTCAAGGGTGTCCGATTTCCCCTTCCTGTTCAACTTTGTCATGGACGACATTCTGGAGGGTCCGCTTGAGGAGTCCAGTGAACTTGCTGTTGAGCTTCTTCCTGGCGCTAGATTGACCGATCTGGAGTACGCGGACGACCGAGCCTTTACAAAAAACATGCAGACCATGTTGGACAGGTTGAGCGACCGAGCTGGTTTGTATGGAATGCGCTTTGCACCTTCAAAGTGCAAAGTGTTGTTTCAAGACTGAGGCACTTACATTTCTAATTTCTTTATTGCAGGTAATCCGCTTGAGACTGTGAACAGTTTCACATACTTGGGTAGCACCGTCTCGTCAGCTTGTAATATTGCTGATGAGATATCAGCGAGGATCGCAAACGCGTGAGTTTCCTTTGCCAAACTGCGTCATCTGTGGCGTTGAAAAGACGTTCAGTTGTCACCGAAAAGAAGAGTATATAATGTCTGTTTGCGTTCGATTTTGCTCTATCGACAGACCGTCTGGGCAATGTGGCCGTTCGCCGGCGCGTATTTCGGAACGCTCGGGATGCAAAAGCCATTGGTCAACCACTTACGTTGTAAGACCTGCAATCGTTGAGTCACGCACTCGGTATGTCAGCTAAGCGTTTACCATATTGGACATTACACGCTGAGGCCACCAACAGCTGGGTGAAACCACCCGGTGGTCAAGCAACAACGTGGTCATTAAATATGAACTGACCGCTCCACTGAGCAAAGTGGGCTGGTGCCGTATACTTGGCTGGGGTCCTCGCTGCCACTCAAATCGCTGGTTAGAAACACTAACCGAGATGGTGGTGCACTGCAGTCAACGATGTATGTGCATTCACACCATTTCTGGTTCTTTCACTTAGTCTTGTTAATTTTCAACCTTTTTAGTGACGTATCCTTATAGGGTATTCCACGTCACCGTTGGTGAGCAGCAGCCCAAGACACAGTGCATTCTGGTGAGGTAGATGGCTGCTATAATGATGATGAGTGCCACAAAACAGTAAGCGCTATCTTCGCAACAGATGTACCGCATTGATGGTGAGATGAAACAGTATTTCCAGCGAAGAGATAAGCCTGCATCTTGCTTGGTGATCGTTTTTATTTGATCTCAGAACACAAGTGATGCAACAGTCTTATCGCGGCCATCCCGGCGTCATCCGGATGAAAGCACTGGAGCGCAGATGTATGTACTGGTCTCACGCAGAATCCGACATCAAGAAATTTTGCAATGTTCTGCTTACACACTGGCCGTCAAGTCCCCAATATAAGCTGAATTGCAAATTATGGCTGATGTTTGTTGGGATTTGCTTGCGCATCGAATGGGCAACTAGTTCTTAATGCTTGTCGAAGCACAGGACAAATGGCCATAAGTCTGTGCGATGGAAACGTCAGCAATCACAACGATGCAGAAGCTGGACCGAATACTCAGTCGTTTGAGAGTACCACAAACAAGTGAGTCAGACAACGGAAGTCAATTTTGCTCCCAGCACAATCGCGGATTTCTGCAAGCGGGGTGACAATAATCACATACAGTCACCGTTTCAATATCTGCAACAAAATGGCCAGACGGAACCGTTCGTGGATAGATTGAAAAGAACCAATCAGAAAGCCAAAAGTGAGAGACATACGGCCGACCCTTCGAGACATTCCTTCTCGGTTACCAGAGGACTCTGAATCGACAGATTTAGGAAGGTAGTCGAGGTTTACGAACAACTATGAACGACTTACAATTTATTGATGGAACGGTAGTTGAAAGAGACGTGGGGCCCGGCCTCATGATTTCAAGGTTAGCCAATCAGTGCTACTCAAGGACAATCAGTGGGATAAAGAATTCACGGATGTCCAACTGAATCCGAAGCCACCGAGCAGCACTGTGTGAAGTTTAGGTTGGATGACACAGATGAATAAGGAATTCCATCGGACTAGAGCGTTTGCAAAACAAACGGGTCATTCAGAATATTAAGGACTGTCGTTGGAAGAGCTACTGGACAAGGACTGAGAGGCATGTCAGCGATACAGAACGTTAACGTATAAAACAGGGGGCCAAACGGTGACAATAGATCGTTAATCAAATCGCACAAGCAACACTGTGAACCACGTTAAACTAATATATACGCAAGTATGTAAAAATGAACGCGCGTGGAGTCGCATCTCCTAACCAAGCATATAAAACGAATCACGCAACATCGATCGATCCAGTTTCAGGGATATCACGGTCTGCGGGATCGCGTAAACCTACAGGTGAATTCGAACGTCAGCTGTTTGAGGTGAAGCTGGAATATTTCGGCCTACATTTTCCAAGGCACATTCAGTAGAGAGTAGAAAGATTTGCATTACCCACATTAGCCAATCAGATTGAAACTATGCGATCAGACGCCGTACACTTCAAAGTTATCTGATCTGATGTTCTCTTCTGAATATTGACGGCACAGAGACGTGATTCGTGCTAAGGTCACGACAACCATATACGGTCGCATTGTCGGATACTCACTGGGTTCTGGTTACGTTTTGCAACTGTTTGTCAAGCATGTTGAGAGACCATACGGTCGAGTTGGTAATACAGTATAAATAATGAAGAAATTTGCAGACAAGTCCTCTGGATGGATAGGAGCTGTCAGCCTATCAGCGTAATGAGTTCACAGACTTCGCTGGCTTGGACACGTCTTATTAATATCAATCCACTGTCGGTCAAACCTTACCTTGTTTGCGAATGGTGGGTTGAACTGGAAGTAATGGTCTGTCGGTCATTAAATGACTTGGGTTCAGAGCAAGAAGACAGTAAGAAGGAACCTTGTTTCATAACAACGTCCCCGGCATCTTGGCTGAGGTTCAAAGAACGATGAAAACCTTTCGTCAAAAGAGCTGCCTGATGCGGCAAACAGATTTCAACTGAACTCGTGCTTCCAGTCTCTAAACACACCGACGTAACACATCTCTACTTTTCTCACCTTCTTACTTTTTACAGTACATCACTCAGTTTTTTATTTTCTGTTGCAACAGGCTGGCTACTACTTTGCGTAGATGAAATCACCTCACTCAGCACAAAGTTTCCCGTTCTGCTCGCACTAATATGTAACGTTACTTGCTTAGCGTGGGCCATGAAAACAACGAGCGGGACATCAGTAACAACTGTAGAAGGATATCTGCATGGATAACTAACTGAATTTCTTCACACACAAAACACAGTCCAAAGTAAATGTCGTGCAACAAAAACAAAATGACACCAACCTTGGCGATGGGTGATTTCCGCAGGTTGGCCTTAAGAATATTAATCCGAGATTTCTCATCTGGCAATGGTATGTAGATCAACTGGTCCAAACGGCCAGGACGTAGAATTGCACCGTCTAAGATATCGGGCCGATTAGTCGCACCGATGATAAAGACATTTTTCTTCGAGGACATTCCATCCATTTCGGTAAGCAGCTGGTTAATTACTCGATCCGCTGCTCCGCCAGCATCACCAACGCTTCCTCCACGAGCCTAGACAATACAAGCATCGGGTTATTGAAACAACAGAATAGCGGAACCTTAAAATACACTATAAAATACACTAAAAAAACACTATAAGTGAAGTTGTCTTAATATCAGTCAGCTAGTGTCATCATCACCAGAGACAACAATACAAAGTGAATCGCGCTGATGCTCAACTACTTTGTGATCATGAAGCTAACAGC
Organism: Paragonimus heterotremus; assembly: GCA_013368495.1. NCBI lineage: Eukaryota > Metazoa > Platyhelminthes > Trematoda > Plagiorchiida > Troglotrematidae > Paragonimus > Paragonimus heterotremus. The sequence goes on from LUCH01017822.1 coordinate 3,858, forward strand.
AGGCTTAAACCAAGAAAATAGCAGGGAAAGAACCCTATCACCAAAAAAGCTGTCTAAACCCAGATACCCGACAACACGGTGCCTGCATTTTGCGAACGGACAACCGAAGTATGAACGAAAGCAAAGTGTAATCAACAACTTAGCGTTCATACGGCTTTTACTGCCTGCATCGTTAAGTGTACCTGCCTCACATACAATTCGACCAGATAAAAACAGTCGCGTCACTGAGCCCGATTAACCACCACTGACTCCGAATCACCGTTGCGGTGAGCGGCGATCCGAGCCACAACACTTTCTGGTCAGGTTCATGGAGGTTGTCGATGAGCAAATAGATTAATCGGTCGCCGATTTCCTGGCACAGAAGTTGAACCAAATGTATAATAAACAATCCTTTGGTGAGTGATCTTATTTATCTACGACAACCCAACGTTGGTCCATATCACACTTTATGCCGTCGGCCGCTGCATCGGTAAAAATGGCTCAGTATGGTAGTACGACCTGCCAAGATTCAATTAAGGTACCCGTTTCTTAGTCCCTTCATTGCATACCCATAAGTGCTAACCGAGGGGAGCGATCGAACAGACGCAGATGGCCAAACACCTGAGGACTGCTCATGCCCTTTGCTCTAAACGGACACGTTTCGCGGCAGCACAGTCACCGGTAGAGTTATACACACAAGTCTCACAGAGATGTCTGTCGTCCGACAGGTTTCAGATTGGCAAATATCCCCGTCTTAGAGAAACTAGCTTCTGTACCATCCCTCATAATCTACCGTAGAGGTCGCGGGTTTCAATGCGCATACAAACTGGTCAACAACCTCCAAAGCTTCACTGCCAAACATCAAACCTACATAATTATGGTGATTATACGTAAACGTTTTGTACGTTGAGGTTGCTAAGTACTGCCCGAGGTATTTAGCAGAGAGCGAAGTAACGTCTAGCATTCTGTAGTGCTCGAACATTGCTAACCAACGACGTCTTGTCGTCGGCATAGTCAAGGTCGACCAGACTTTCAAAGGGTAGGAGGTCCACGTCAAAATCTGATGTGTCGCAAACAATCCACCATTATTTTGTCTTTGAGAAAATCAAACAGAACGGTGAAGTGGATAGCCCTGACGTACACTGCTCTTGGTGTTGAAACTGTTAGACAACTTATCGTTGGAGTGTAAGAATGAAACGCCGACAGTCTGTACCTGTACTTTGTCGGTACACCACTGCGTTTAAGCACCTATAAAAGTTGAGATTGATCCACTGAATTGAACACACTTTCATGGTCGTGGAAGACTTCAACTGCTGACCAGCAGTGCGTATGACACTGCTTTATAATTTAGTGAAGGGTGAAAATCTGATCAACGCATTCCCGCCCGGGAAAAAATCCTGCTTACTTTTCCTTACCATTTACTATTTGAGATGCGGGAAGTTGACGATCGTATAGTGGATGCCATATCCCCAAGCTGTAACTGGGGTAAAGGAAATCCGCTAGCGGTTCCCACGAGAATCTCTGACTTCTTTCTTGAATATGTGAACCACTATAGAGTGACACCAGAAAGAGGATGTTGTCATTTACACTAGTCGAAGCAGATGAACCAACGCCCTTATTAATGTCCCCACCTGTTTTGGAAAATGCGGGCAGTCATCTGGGTTAGCAGCTCTATTGCGTTTGAGAGCCGAAATGCAATTGTGGATTTCAGTTTCGGTGAGTGGTTGTAAATCTGCCGACCGGGGTACTGTATTGTACGCTTGTGGCAGTAACACTAGGAGCGATTGGCCAACTAACTTGACCCTCAAAGCGTCCCACCCAGCGCTGTAATCTTCAGTGCCTGTTATGGATGGGAGTGTCCACCGCCTCGCTATTGGATGCCAAGGACCAGTATTCCGCAAAGCAGAAGCGATTCCCACCTCATTAAATTTCTCAGTTAGCCAATGTTTACGATCGGCGATCAGGCAACACTACAGCTTCCTATTAACACTACGTAGTATGCTACCATGGAGAATATTCCAACTGACATCTCTAAGGACTTCTCTCAGATACAGTACCTTTTGATCAGGCTCATTACCGTTGTGAATGAAGGAATAACCCACAAACCACTGTGCCGCATGTTATGATACCTGATTCATGGATGATGTGAGATTTGGGTCCAGTAGCGACTAGGTTGGTTTGGTACTTATACTTTACCGCTGGCTTAGTCCCATTCTCGGAAGCTAGCCGCTGAGGTCGGTTAGGTTGCTACCCAGCGAAATTGAGAACAAAACGACGAACTAATGCCTATGGCTTCTAGAATATGGTCTAGGACAGTCCGGAATAAAACCACGCCACTTGTCGAAGACCAGCCTTGATTGGTAGGAGAGTCCAATGGACGAATGACGCATGCAATGTTTGAAAGCAGCACTGGTTAAAAGTAACCCACGTTCGGAGCATAGTAGTAACTACAGTAAAACCAGATGCGATCATTGGCAGATAAACACAGAGTTCGGTGGAGTCACCTGCAATTATTTAGAGTGCTGTACTGGTTAATGCCCTGCCTAAAAACGCCAGGAAAACAAAATAAGCAACAAAAAGAGAGAAGGAACAATCCATAGGCGGGATAATCATGCCTCACGGTTATGCCTGAATCTAAAACGTCATTTATGATATAGAGTGCAATCGAGAAAGCGCACGAGAATCATGAAGAACCATGCGAAGAGCTTTATTTTACACAGCATTTCTTCTTGGTCTGCAGACCGAATGTTTCCCCTGAAAGTTACGAAGACAGTCACTACAAAGACAACGTTCTTCTCCCAGTTTGGATCTCCTTGAAAGAATTTAGAAGAGGCAATCAATCAGAATCAGTGACGCTGGTTTCGTCTTTGTTTGAATGTCCGTGAAATAGGTGAAAATAATGGGACGGGAAGTAAAAGCTTAAACGGAGTTGTCAGAAAAAGTCTTATCGCCAACTTGATTAGTTGCGAGACGTAGGCAAGTTTGACTTTAGAAATGAAGGCACTGCTACGGATCAGACACCAACCGCTCTCCTTACATAAATATTAGAGCTTGCATCCTTGTTCAAAGTTCCAACATTGAAGTATCGTTGTCAACAATGACAGAGATTCCATAATCGATTGGGCTTTATTCAAGAGGTTATCGATTAACACTAAAACACGAAGCAAACATTACATAGACATAAATCAAATGCCTGTCGTCTGGTGCAATAAACCCCAACCGTAAGACGCTAATGCTGCAAATCCTGGAATAGGGTGACAAAACATAGACCTGACAAGATGATAGAGTAAGCAAACATACTAAGGCAGGCGCAAAGACAGATACGTGGAAAAAGAATAGGTATCCTGAGAATTCAAACGCCAGTACACAACAGTAACTAGGTTCAACGAAAACCGCAACAAACGAGCGCCAAGTATTGCTTCCGGAAAATTAACAATGCACGTCAGCAAATGGAAGTAACAGCATACCTATTCCCGCAACCAGTTAAGGGTCAAGCATCGAAACAAGGGTAGACAGTGAAAAAAACTCGAATGAACTGGAAGAGTAAACCGTAACAAGCCAATATCACCCCAAAAACAGTTGCATATACGCCGGTGATAGCTTACCTTTGCAATCGAATCCAGTTCATCGAAGAACAAAACGCATGGTGCCGCCTGACGAGCTTTATCGAACAGATCACGAACATTGGCTTCCGACTCACCAAACCACATGGTCAGTAACTCAGGCCCTTTAATGCTGATAAAGTTGGCCTGGCATTCGTTTGCAATCGCTTTTGCTAACAGGGTTTTCCCACAACCCGGAGGACCATAAAACAGTACTCCTTTGCTTGGTGTCATTCCGAATTTCAAGAACTTGTCTGGATGTTCCACAGGATATTGGACCAACTCTTGAAGCTCGCGTTTGACATTTTCCAAGCCACCAATATCATCCCACGTGACGTTTGGTACTTCAACTGTGGTTTCGCGCAAAGCAGATGGATTACTCTTTCCTAGAGCCCAACGAAAGTCGTCCATTGTGACAGCTAACGAGTTTAACACTTCTGCATCAATTGTATCGTCTTCAAGATCAATTAAGTCCATTTTATTACGGATTTGTTGCAAGGCAGCTTCGGAACAAAGAGAGGCCAGATCAGCCCCGACATGTCCGTGCGCTTCATTCGCAATTTGTTCCAAATCTACGTCATCAGCCAGTTTGATGTTCTTCGTATGTATACGCAGAATCTCTAAACGCCCAGTGCTATCAGGTATACTTATCTCAATTTCTCGATCAAAACGGCCAAAACGACGAAGAGCTGGATCGATACTGTTGGGCCGATTTGTTGCCGCCATTACTATGACATGACTGCGTTGCTTTAAGCCATCCATTAGGGTGAGTAACTGCGAGACAATCCTGCGCTCCACCTCTCCGTGAGTTTTCTCCCGTTTTGGAGCAATGGCGTCTAGTTCGTCGATAAAAATAATGGCGGGGGCATTCTTTTCAGCTTCTTCAAACGCCTTTCGAAGGTTAGATTCGGATTCTCCGGCAAGCTTGGACATGATTTCCGGACCATTGATTAGAAAGAAAAAGCTCCCGCTTTCGTTTGCAACAGCACGAGCAATCAGGGTCTTTCCGGTACCTGGTGGACCATACAACAGTATTCCGCGAGGTGGTTTGACACCAATGGCTTTAAACAATTGAGGATGCCTGAGTGGGAGTTCCACCATTTCCTTTATTTGTGCTAGCTGTTTTCGGCAGCCACCGATATCGTCGTAACCAATTTCATTTAATTTGTCGTCCTCCTCCTGAAAGAATAAATAGCTGAAACCAAACACGACCCACCTCACGCTTGACTGGATCTCCTTCAGTATGGATTATTGTCTCGGGAGCAACAATGCAGTACGGAGAAGGATCAGTTTCAATGACTTTGAATTCGACGGCTCGCATACCACCTCGGACAACAAAAATATCATCCTTTCGGACGGGCCGATATGCTTCGACAAAATACGGTTTGAGATATACTTCATACAAATTCCTGAGGGATTAAATGAGTAACTTGGAACCTACCCAGTGATCCCGACGATAGTGTCGTCGATTGGGAGCACGTGTATTCGCCTACCATACCCAACTTCGGGACAACCTTGTATCGTCACAATATCACCAAGCCGAACTCTTAAGTTGCTTCGGACACAACGATTGAACCGTATTCGATCGTCAAGACAGGTGTCATCTACCAGGGCAATACACACTGTGTCGCGTCTTTTCTTGCCTTTAATAAGCACAGTGTCACCTCTAAAAAGCTGCAATTCATCCATTTTTGCCTGAAGTGGTTAAGCGGTTATGCAAATGTACTTACCTGTGATAAAGATACGACTGAATTATCATCATTGATGGCATCGTCGACAATTAGTCGGTTCGGCTTCCTCTTTTTGCTGACCAGAACATCATCCTGCTGGCTGTAAATAAAACAACAGAAGGCGTTAACATAAGAATACTGTACAACGACAACGGCCATCATTTTCAATAAACTCACGTCTTGGGAACAACCATAACGCACAACGGCTATGACTCAGGCAAATCGAATACACGTCTACCAACACAACCGTGATTCATTCAAACCACCGACAGGAGATCGAAATAATGTAAAAACACCATTACAACCAGCTTATTTTTCCATATGTACAAAATATAGCCTCCACAGTATATACAGAGAAACTACACTTTGACGTCAAGGCAACTAAAACACAACGGCGGGCAATTCAGCGATTAAGCGATTTCAGTTTCGTTCGCGTAAATTCAGTGATTGAGCAACTATGCGACCGACAACCAGGTTCAAGACCAGGGCCCAAGGTACCCGGATGCAGCCGGTTTTTCATCCTGTGTCAATCGGCCATCGGTTGCTCTGGTAGGCAATGAATGAAAACATTTTAACACCGGTCTTGGGGCTACAGTAAATACTGGGAACAGCAGGAATCCCCACATAATGATGTTTTAAGAAAACGAGAATCAAGCAGTGCTTTTAAGCGATCTCCAGAAGCGTCGATAACGACATTAGATGGATGGCTGTTCCCGTCGTTGCTAACCCTATAAGAAGATTACTGCTGTCTAAGGAAGATTTAAGGACGGAGCTTGAAAACTTTTTGTTATGTCCTCACCGGCCGACGTCATTCGTCACAATGTAGAATAGATCAACGAGACTCATTATGAAGAAGAAATGCTTGAGGATTAAATCACCAGGGAGTCGCCGAAGTTTACGCTGACACAAGCCAAAAGTTCCAAGTCGAGACTGGTACGCGACATTTCTGATGCCCATTGCCAGCCTGACAACAGCGTTCCGGAAGCACTCAACAGCGAGTGTCTTCTTTCATACCGACATGCACGACTGGATTAGCATACTCGAGGAGCGGTCTAACAACCCCCATGAAGCTTTTAGAATGTCTTTTTGTCTATGCGAAGTGAAGCGCGCTCAATCGTCATACGTGCTGCATATCACTTTATCGCTGCTATCCAGTGGCAATATGAGGAGGATAAGTTGAACGACAGCCAGATGCCCGGGCCCTTCTCCAGGTCGATTTTCGTGATACTTACTGTGCTGGACGCGATGTGAATCGTGAAGGTATCGCCAGAATTTCCCCCGTGTGCCATGGGTGCGCACTAACTGTCATTCGGCTGGAGACTCCAGCCACTTGACCACGTCACCTGCAGTGCACTTGGATCAGCTGCATCCAGATCAGGTAAGTTCATAGGACCCAACGCGATCGCCATAAAGTTGGGATTTCTTGCATTCGTGAGCGTCGCGGATCCTGTCTCGCTGCAACAGGCGAGTGATGAGTGGCTTCCATTTGTTTCAGTGAATCACCTTGGCGGACCGTGTGACAGGCATCATGTAATTTTCATTGATCGTGGTCATATTTTGTAACTAATTCTTGCACGTTTTGTCTGCGTCGTTTTGCTAACTTTATTCTTACATTTGTCTGAATATACCATCGTTTTTTAACTCTGACTGGTTGTGGTAATAAACGGGTGTTCCTGTCGGTCTTCTAATTTTGAGTGCATTTTTGGCTGTTGAGTAAGTTGCACAGTGGAAGCCTTCAGTTCTACGTCTCTGCTGACCTATCAACATACAACACTATGCCATCTCACGCTGTGTGCGGAATTATTTACCTGATATCTTCTGAACCTACCCTGTGATGTCATCTTTCGCTTGTTTGTGGTGACCCCTTCAACTCAACGGACCACAACATGCCAGTGAGTCGTCCTGTGCCTATAGATACATCTTTCTTTTTGTTTGTACGCGAAACTTTTTCACCCATTCATTCCCGTGATCGTTCTTTCTTGGTTCTACCATATTCTCGGTGGAATTTGCTATTTAGTTTAATAATTAACTACGATCAAGATTACCGATTGGTTCTTAGAGAGCAATACACTAGGTCGAGGTGTGGTGCTTGAACCGCTGAAATCCAATCAGTTAACCTAGTTCAGCATCCCAGGGGGAGTCCCCAATCAGACCACTGCATAGTCATCACACAACCACAATCGAAAGTCATGTCAGTGTTGTCATAACCGTCGCCAATATGTTGATTCGGGTGCTGAAGCTTGAATATTGGGTACATTTTAGAGATCCTATATATTCTGAATATAATGTGATGTCTTAATTTACTTACTTTATGGACATCGTAGCGTCGCTTCGAAATTTCCGTCACCCGTGGTGTGCTATCGTCCAGCGCGTGGTCTGATAAGTCCGAGTGCTATTGTTCCGTGGATTTTTAAATGTATTCAAGCAGAAAGCGTTTCAGATGGAAAAAATCATCTCCCAATAAAATCAGCATCACGGGCTTGAATTCATATACACCCAGATTGCAACCAGAGATCCATGGGGTTCAGTCAACATACAGCAATTTACACTGGTCAAAGGTGTGACTACTTTCATAGGATAAAAACACAGCTGCGGTGGATTCGGTTGTGTACGTTACCTTGTCAAGGTTCAGCAGTCGACAAAAGTAAATATTTTTAAGTATGCTAAATCGGAATGCATACCACACAACTCAAGTTGTATGTATCGGGCAGAAAAACGGGCAGTGAATCATCCTTTTGCTCTTCAAAGTAGTGTGTTATTTCATTAGTTCCATTACCTCAGATATGCCTCTTTTATTTCATCCTCAAATTTGTTTTACTGTGTTTCCTTAAGTCTTAACTCGTTTCTGTTTGCTCCCATTTGTTTCGTGAATAACTTGAAATCTGCTTAGAACTTCCGTACTGTCATTTTCCACCTGTTTTACTCTGTTGGTGTTCTGTGCACCACAGTCTGCACAGTTATCGTTATTCCTAGATGGACTGAGCAATACTTTACTAGTTGCACCTTACCCTATCCACTTCTGCATTATCGGCGCCCTGAGCACTACTTTTCATAAACAATTTTCGCTACCCGTTTCTGACTAACGTTCCGTTTGTCCTGGTTGTTGCTCAGTTGTTTTATTGTTTTACTGTTATAGCCCTGATTGTAGCGTTGTATTCGTCCGGATTTACTTCGCAATGACAGTTGTCAGATCCAGCAGTGTTGGCAAATCGCTAGCCGATGTACGTGTTTTCGATACCGTGTGTTGGTACAGAACGCCATGTAATGCCAAACGTGCCTTTACCGGCACTATTTCAAGTGTCCTATCTTTAAGGAGGAAAGGTATTTTCTAATGACCGCCCCCCAGATACCCTTTGTGTCTACATGATCCGTCTGTTCATAGGCTTGCGCAGCACACCTGTGTGTATGACCGACACACCAGTGGTTAGGAGTTGGTCCGCACAGGGTGCTCCCGAATACCACTGTAGAGCCCACGCGACTGCAAATTCTGTACAGACGTCCTCTATGGAGAAGGCCTTGAGGGATACTCCGCTTGCGCTCTGGGACATGAGGGAAGAACAGCCAACCCTCAACCACTGAGTAACTACCTTTCATTTTGGACTTGCTACCGGTAAATGGCCACTGGTAAATTGGGCTCCAGACCGCCTCGGCTGCCGCAGACGCCGAAGCTCAGTTCCTCCAAGTAGCAGGGACTATTTTGGGCAACAGTGCACTGCGATGTTTTTTCCTGCGTTTTTCCTGCGGCTTGTTCGATGTCAAAACTTATGCTCTGATGTTACTACTGAATAGCAGTGGTATGAGTAGTATGTTATGATCGCCTATCCTCACTAAACAAGTATCACGTGTCTATGAAGATGTCGTTATCCCAAACTGAGCGAGTTTCGTTTCTTGAGCCTCAGGACGTAAGGCAGGGTTCCAATCCAAAACACTCTTTTGGTAGATCTTCGAACGTTCAGTTCTAGATGAGACCTCACCAGGCTGCAGAACGAGCAAGAGAAGTGAACACTCTCCAGGGAACCTGGACTGTGTCTCACCAAGAACACAGCGCTGTTTGCTTTCCATGCTAGTGGTGCGGTGTCTTGGGAACCACCGAGGTCTTCTTGAATGAAAGTACCTAGACTGCGTTGCTATGATATCGACCAGGACAGATTCCAACGGTGTACTTGGTCCGTTTGGCACTTCGGCGGTCGAAAAGGACAGTGCGTTTGCTTGTATCATGAAGCAGACGGTTTGCCACTGCCAAGAGAATGTACTTGTCCCATGCACCCTGCAGTACCTACCCATCTTCTGAGGTCCATGCTGATATCCAGGTTTTCATGTCCTCAGCACAGATTAGGCACGCACTGAATCGTGGCAGCGCTATGACTGACGAATATCATGTACAATGAAACTCTCAGCAACTCTCCTAAGTACCGGGTGTGTATAAGGTTATTGTCTTTGAACCCTTACACTGAGAGTCCCCTTCAAAAGACAGTGCATCGATGGGTTCTACTTCGATTTTTTCGCGGGGTTGCTCTGGTGGACGTCACGGTCACGTCTAACTATTGCGCTGCGTTTGTTGCACAACGTTGTCTATCGTGGTTGAACCCCTTCAGGGTCTCCGTATTGAGACAGATCCCATGTCTTGTGTTTGGCGACCACGAGCTTGAGGTTATTAAGCCCCAGTCAATGTCTCACCTTCTTCGGCCGAACATCTTTTGCATTCTCTTCAGTGGTTCCGTCAGCGATAACGTTGAGGGCTGCCAAACAGTCATCCGCCGTTGCCAGTGGGTCAAGTACCCAGCTCAGGGTCCCTTTAACGACGGGTGTGTACGAATGCTTAAATGCATGCTGGTTTATAGGAGCATTTTCCAGCCATGCAGTATTGAAAACAAAATCAAACGACAGACCGAAATAGTTGCTTATCCCCAGCTGAGAAGTGCAATTTATTTTGGTCACCATCACAGATTCATTTGACAATATGAATACCCGTCTGGACAGTGTGGTCCCAGGAAGCCATCCTTACAAATTTTGTATGAGTTTCGTCAGACTTAGGTCGAAGGTGACTGACAAATCCGGAAGTCGCGGAGTCGGGTTTGTCAGATGCGAACATGAGTTGGAAATATGTGTGAGAAGGGTTTAGATCCCCCACAATGAGAGCGTTTGATAAATACTCCGTTTCGATAAACTTCACGGCTAAAATATGTTTCAACTGGACAAGTGGCGTGAGGTTGGAAGGACGATAGATGACACCTATTGCGCACGTTGTACTACTGTCAGTTCCAAAGAAACACCAGAGGGATTCTGGTGGATATACCACCACTCACCACCCCGACCTTTTGCCAGGTTACTAACCTGATACGAGGCAAATGACCCAAGGTATTCGAATCCAGCCGGTTTATCTTGTTCAGTGACATGCGGTCGTTTACTGACCTGGAAGGCAATGGTTGGAAGCCAGCCGTAGCGCCACTCATGGAAACTGAAGTAGCTACCAAGAACAGGAAGGATTATTAAAATGTTTGAAGTTAATGAGAAGTTGTCAGTGCGTTAAAACAATTTTACACGAGTGCAACTGACGGCCTCAGAATGAAGACTGTTTTGGCATTAAGCAACTTTGTAAAAAAGAATTGTTTCCCAGGCAAGTTCTGTGGATGGGGTTTGTAAAAATTCCTGCATGTCTTCGTCGGCCGTCAACATCTAGTTCAGTTCAGTTTGGTTCACAGGATTCGAGTCTGGTGACCGGTTGACGTCCAGTTTTTTACTACAGCCAACTCCGAGGATCCTATCGTGCTGCGGCAAATGGAGAAGGGAGGTTTCCTCTCAACGGTACTTCCGCATCCCTGAAGGTACGTAGAACACGCAGTTTATCACTAAATGGTTAGCGATAGCATCACGTCCACATCAGGACGATGCAAATGACCTCTCGACAATTAGTATGTAGAAGGGTGCCAGAGAGTTGAACGTTAGAGGGAATCGATATCTAACTTGCCTTCGTCAACCGTACTATGCCCAGATTAATAGACAGAATCGATGCCATTACCGGTGCTACCGCAATGTTTTCGCTGTTTTATTTTCCAGGCTGTTGATCTAGCGTGACTGATGCAATAAGCCGCACTGTAGATTTCTGTTCGGCTTGATAAAAGTTAAAAAGAACTCGGTTGAATGGAACTTCGCTACGCACGTGTGTTAGTTCTCCCTCCGACGGTCGGTGATTGGCAGCATGCTAAAGCATTCCACTGGTAGATTAAACTCCTACTCCAGCGTTCCGCACCATCAACTACACTTAGGGCACTCCGAGTACTTCCCAAGTGCAATTAAACGTCTTATAAACACTGTCAAGTCTTGATGAACACAGCATTGGCTTCGCTTGTTGTTCTGCATCCGTGTTCATTGCAGTTCATTCACACTCTTCCACTACAAGTTGGTGAGCCTTATTTTAGATAATTTTTGGTACTTTTTGAAATGTCTCGGTGCAGTCTTGAGATTGATGGGGATTTCTTTGATGCCGCTATCAGTAATCGACCTCCGAGTTTTTCGTTTTTCTAACCTCTCTCACGCGACCCCTCGAGTGTCAAGCCATGAAGTCCAGGTAAGGCCCATTGACTTAGTCTGCACATATGCGTCCACACATACATCAACCCGAAAACTTTCTTCTACGTGTGAACGCACGCGCGCGAGAGGTCACCAGCTGCACAGTCAGCCAACTGGGACGCTTTAGCGGTCAATACACGGGTACGCTTGACGTGGTTAGATCCGTGAATGCTAGCCATAGACCGTGAGTTTCTGAGCTGTCATGTTCCGGAAAATTATTTTCCTGGTAAGAATCGTTTTAACAGCGTGTTATCTGGTACAAAAATTGGAGCCGCCAAAATCTGTCTTGGACTTATAGGCCTTTGTTTTAACTAACCATTAATTGACAGCCACCTCATCGTAATTGTTTTTCAAAAATCGCTGTGGCTGCTGTTGTTGTGGTCGGTTGCGTGTGGCAACGTTAACGCAAGAATGCTGGGGTTGTATCCAGTTAATTTTCTCATGCTTGTCATTTGTTTGTTATTTTTCCAGTCGTTTGTTTTTTATTTGTAGGAGGCGGATTATACTGCGACTTCCGAATCCATGATTGAAGGTCGCAAATTTCGCACTCTCGCAGTTTCGGGGGTGTCTTCAGAGGTACATGGACGAGGTGGACGTTATTTACGTTCGTGGGACGAGTCGTAGGTCGAAAACTGCTTTGAAGTACGATAAGGTAAGGTGATATGACTTCCAGAAAACCGTGCAGATTTATTATCCTTGTACGAAGTACAAAAGGCGTAGGAGTGTATGCTTGGGTGTGCCACGTGTCTAATGGGTTAACTGTTGTTGGTCTTTACAAATTAGCTTTCGCGACACATGTTGCAGAGCACGACTTCATGTGGTCCGACGAGATGTGTGTCTGGTTGTGAGCTCTTTAGAGTTGGAGCACAACCACCCTCCCAATCATCTGCTGTATGATTTCTATCCTACGATGTAGTGCTGTCGGTGATTAGTGCGATAGGCGTGATGCGCACTATGCGAGATAACGGCAACAGGTATATGCAGATCTGCCTTGCCGGGCGAACGCAGGTTGAATTTTTCCGACGTTTTCCGCATGTTGTGAATTTGGATGCCACCCACAGGATAAACAGGCACAATTATATCATTGTATATTTCCTCGTACTTTTGAAGCTGGAAGTTATATCAGTTCCCCGTAACAGACGCTATAAGACACGGCCGACCCGTGATGTACAAGTACCATCGTAATAAGAAGTGTGCCTCACTACGCAGACTTTTTGAAATTTTTCGAGAAATGATGGGGGAGCTGATTGCGGTGAAGAGGTTTGTCATGAATAAGATGGTTGCGCAAGTGGGAGCAACACGTGGTGTTCGGTTACGACGTCCTGTTGTGTTACTTTCATGTACGTGATGCATGGATATGGGCAAAATTCGTCCGTCATATTTGTTAAAAGAAACTCTTTTCGCAGTCGTTTCCTCCTCCACTGAATGGTTACGGCAGACAATGAAGAGGAATAAGTTACACTGTTTGCTGTAGGTTTGGCCGTGATTTGTATATCATCAGTTGAACGGATAGGAAGTTTCTGAATTATTCGTTGTGTAATTGACTGTACATCGAGCCGAAGTGGGTCATCCATGCGCAAAGCGACGTTACCCACTTTGGCAATCGAACTAATAATGGACTGGAGAACGCGAACGGACGGTTGACGAACAGGACTCACTCAAGAGACTTCCTAGCCGTCACCATTCAGAAAATATGGATCCACAGTGAGTGGCTGCTGCGAGAGTACGAAATACAAGCGATCTATGGTGCGACCGTCGTGAGGTTGCAGATGTTGACCGGAACGTGAGGCACATCCATCACAGAATGACCACATTCGCAAGTCGACTTGTTTAAAATCGCCTGATGGAACGGAATCCACGACTCCCTTTCGAAGCGGTATCTGAGTGCAAGGTAAGCGGTTCTCTAGTAGTCACCTTGAATATGGCAGCTTAGTGTGCAGCAAGATGGTGACGCTTTCGTTGTGGATAGCGTAGAGGGCATATGTGAATGTTCTTTAGGTCGTGCAATGTGGCTGCCGTACATACACATTCTGTCGGCGTTTTGGAGACATTTCTAGCATTATGGTAGGGTCTTTTATGGTTCTCATTTCCGTGCATAAAGGTCACATCCCCACTCATGAGCGGTGGCTGGCACAGTATAACTTACGAATTCGATGGTTGGTATGCCCGCAGCTTTACTTTTGCCAGTACGTGCAAAGACCGATTTACCTTCATACGACTTCCCACGGGCTGAGCTGCAAGCGGTGTTCAACGGAGGTGGGTGGAGAGGCCTAAAATAGGATTGCCGTGCGGACGCCGCGATGACCTCATGCAGATGGACAGCTACTGCTTTGATGTCGATCAGCTGATTTTTCACTCCAAATGTATCCAACTGGCAGACATACACGAGCTTCCATTTTGTGGCAAACAGTTTCAACCTCAGTCGCCTGGTGAGTTCACGTTTTGAATCTTTATTTTTGTCATTTCCCTCCACTTCGGCCGTTGTTTGTACTTCCCCGATGATTATGGAAAGCAAGCCTCGCACACAACCCACAACGAATGTCGGCCTAGACCAATCCGCTGACAGTGTACCGGTTGCACACGGGACGAAGAAAACGCGAAAAAATAACCCCTGGAACGATTATCCTATTGACATAATTGGAGATAGTAAGTTCCTTCGTATATGCGTGCACAGATTCCTTGCAGATATCACTGCAATGAACGACGTGATGATGAAGACTTCATGTGATACACGGTTTCACTCATCCGGAAGGACATCCACACCACATGAAAACCGAAGGCTACATTCTGTGCTGGGAAAAAGTGGAGGATGTTTGTAGATCTATCCACACTTATCAAATACATAATTCAAGATTCTATCTCCACATTTTCGTCCCCAGTGACTTCACTCGTCCACCTACGTGCTTGGCTTACCCCGTAAGATAAGACAAATGGACGGAGCGGTTATAATTGTCTTAGCGTGGAACACAGTTTGGTATAGTCTAAGTCAACTGGACGGAGCAGCCATCAAGGTGAGCAACTGCGGCATGATTAGGCGTTGATCATGGCTCAGGTCAACCGGACGGAGCAGCTACCAATCTCAGCGCAAGACATGAATCGGAATAACCAACGTGCGCAATAATGTCCAAGCATATTACATAATTAACATTTTCGTGTGAGGCAAGGTGAACATCAGTTTGCCCATCATGTTTCCAGGATTTTGTTTTGGCCAACAAATTTCCTGAAGGTCTTGCTGGAACTGCCGCTCGTTTGACTCAGATATTTCGTGAATGTGCTTCTTAGCAAAGGATCAAAGTTATTCCATGTTCTCGGACGCCCAATGTAGCGAAATTGCGACTGCTTCCTCTAGCGTGAAACGGGTATTTCCAAATACGGAATCTCTTCGAACGGAATAATGTGGATTACACGGTTTGCATTTCCGTCGATAGTTGCTTGTACAACTCGTGACCTG
The DNA here is from genome assembly GCA_013368495.1 of Paragonimus heterotremus. NCBI lineage: Eukaryota > Metazoa > Platyhelminthes > Trematoda > Plagiorchiida > Troglotrematidae > Paragonimus > Paragonimus heterotremus. The sequence goes on from LUCH01017822.1 coordinate 19,190, forward strand.
AACCCCGTTTCGAAAAATGCAGATCAATCGAAGGAAGTCATCTTCCGACGGGGTCTATAGCACCACATTCAGATGTTGGGCTCACTGCACTCACTACGACCGCTCTATCATCGCGCACACCCGTCCACATACTCTCTTGAAGAGCTCGGTGTTCCAACCCAAGAGCTCCACGGCTGTCAGCCGAGGAGTCTTCAGTGTGGCCCGATGTTAGTGACATTTCAGCGCCGGGGTAGTACGCTATCCAAGGAAGGTAAGTTCTTCAGCGTGTTTGTACTTCATGTTCAGAATACGGGGTTGCAGTGCTGGCGGTTAGAGTGTGTGCTATGATGGTACTATCGTAGTAACTGCAGTCGAGGGGTAATTTCTTTTAACTGTTCTGCATTTTTCAGAACACGACTTGGGTCGCAAGTTGTGCCAACAAGAAGAATGTCTCAAAGCCGATCAGTGGAAGCCGGCAGCAGATTACGTAGAATCCTAAATGTTTTGTGTTCGCACTTGTGGCTGCTCCGGAATTAAGCGTTTCTGCAAACTGAAAATATGTATTCCACCACAGAAATCCCGATGGAAATGTTTTCAGGACGTAAAATCACTTAGGAAAGTCGACATGAGGCTTTTGTTGAAAAAAATAGCGACACATTTTTCGCAAAAAAAGTGCAAATATGGATAATTTTTAGCTATAGCTGATTTTTCCTATTGCAACACTAATATTAAACTCAATGAAATCTACATATTTGCCCCGTAATATGCATTTTAATACCTCATAAAAAATTTGCGACATCTCTTTTCGCGCCTAACTAGCCGTTTTCAACTCGTTTCGGCCTTGAAGCACAATACCGATGAACTACACAATTGCTGTTATAAGTATCGCAATCGTTCCAGCTGGGAGTGTTCTTTAATGTCATTCTTTCTGCAGGTCACCACGTCTCCATTCCAACGTACACCCTAATTTCATGAAAAAGTTAACAACAGGATGGTAAAGCATGGCGAATATTACTGATAAAACACGACTTGCTTGCCCAGTTTTATGCATTGTCCTACGTTGAAGTAGGTCTATAGGCATTCATCGTGTTTGTACTTTAATGAAAAGCCTAGTATTCATGTCTCAACAACAGTTCGGTTGTAGAAATTATAATCACGCCTTCTTGCTTAATTACGTCCAAATTTAAATAAAAGCATGTTTCCACTTCTATGACATCAATTTTCATTATGTTCTACCTTTACTTCTCCTTATTTTTCCATTAGACCCTATGCCATTGAACTATTGCAAATTCCTTGCTTACGTCTTCGGGAGATTAAAACAAAAATTCATAAGTGAACAGAATTCTAACATTTCAGGATCTGCAACATATCACAAAATCTTAGCAACTTCGATAGCTACAGAATAATTTTTAACTAAAAGATAACAGAGATATTCACGGTCTACCGATTACACGCGGCGGTTGGATCCGGATCTAAACAAAGAGTACAACAAAACTGAACGGGACATGACCAGCGCCGCTGCATTGGGCCTGTACACGAGTCGCAACAACAAAGATTCACACTGCTGACTTAACCTCTCCAATGACTACTACCCAGATGTCGTCATTTGTTAGCGGTTACTCAAGCCATCACGGTTAAGAGCTTCAACAGAAGTTTGGACAATCCGAAAATATATTCAGGACTCATAGGTTTAAATCCATGAATAGGATGTACTCGTATGTTGTTAAGTCTAGCCCGGTTAGAATTGTTGAGAACGGTTGCGATCTCATTCCTGAAATACTTCCCGAGAGTCCATACAGCACTTTACATGGGGCCTTGGGCGAAATTTTTTCCAATAATGAGCTAAGAGATCGTAAACCGTTACAATTACTTTGACGTATGAAACGGTTTGTTGGACCCCGAAAATGGACATTTTTATTCTCTGACCACTCTGAATGAAACAACAGCTTTCGCTTACCCACGAAATACAGGCGTCGTTCAACGCCGCCGTCCCCATAACAGGACCGACTGACGCTGTCGATAAAATGTTGGAAGACAACACATCTCACCTATCGCCTATCACTTTACCCATTCCAACTCAGCGATCAAATGATGTGTTTACCGAGCAACTGGCTGTACTCAGGACACAGGTGCAGTGAATGCTGAACCATATTTCCCGTTGGAGTCGCTCATCAATCAACATGCGTTCATTCAGTCGTCAACGTTCCCATACATCAAACAGGAACACACCATTTTACCGGTACCGCCAGAGCTTTGATCATCGAGCAAGGAAGTGCAACCAGTCGTGCTCTATCACATCCACCTATTTGGGAAGCGCACAGACCCATCAGTAATGGTACCCACTGGTGCTGGCCTAAGTCCACCGATGACAGAATTTTCAGCGACACTGCAGCCAACGGGGGTGTCAGTTCACGACGAGCAGAAAACATTTCCTTGGTTGATTCGTCTGCTCTGCAAGCCGCTAATGGAAAGTGAATCGTAGCTTAAGGCAAACGCTCACTTAAGCTTGACCTAGGCTTGTGATAAGTTTGTTGGTTATTCATCACTGCAGATGTTCTGAACGCAGTTGTCAAATCTAATTTCTCGTCAGTTTTTAACTCAATGCTCATATGCACCAAAGAACCTCCTGGATCGTATAACGTTGCCGAGAGTGCACGGCACACGGGCAAAAATTAACTCTATTGGTCTGCCTATACTCGTACCCGACATTTCACGCAAATTTTAAGCGTTGCCCCAAAGGTTCCCGTGACTCAGCTCCTTCGCTCGAATCACACAGTTAAGCACAAAGTAGTTCACCACACTGCCGCTACGGACCGTCTCTTCACCGCCAGATTGTGTCGATTACCGCATGTAGAGCTAAAACCCACTAAGATCGAATTTAACCTCATAGCAACTAGATGTTTTCCAGCCGTTGGACAGCTGCTGGTCAGCCCCGCCGCCTGTGGTCCCAAAACTTCAATCGTCTGACGTCCGTGCGGCGGCTTTCTTGCGTTCAACAATATCACAATCCCTGATTGCTGTCCTACTCCCAGTGTCCACGATTTCCCAATCACCGTGGACAGCGAAGCTGTTTTTTCTAAGACTGACATAGTGCACACATATCATTTTCCAGCGGCCTATAATGACATTCCAAAAGCAGTGATAACAACCGATTTCGTTTTTTCAGTTTCTCCGAATGCCATCCGACCTGCGCAAAGCCGCCCAAACTTTCCAACGTTTTATAAACCAGGTTACTCGTGACTCTGCTTTGGCCTATGCTTATCCCGGTAACGTGTTGTTTGCTAGCCGAGGTTGCTGAGAACATAAACCACCTCGTCCATTGCTTATAAGACTCATCCACTTTAGGGTTTTTAATAATCTTCCCAAGCGTGTTCTCGATGGTGAGTCGCTGGTATTTTTAGACCAACCTATCAAGTCCAAGGGAGTCCGGCCACTGGTTATAAAGTTAAAGCGTTAGAGGATTTCTATCTTCCTGATTCCATTAAACACTTGGGCGTTTCATTGGTATGGTCAACTGCTGTCGTCGCAGTACACCACACCGTTCGTACATTTTTAACTGCTACCCGATCTTCTACGAGGATCAAAGAAAAGCGTTTTCCGCAATTCTCCGGGGCTGAACGCGTTCAACGCTGGTGGCGTTCAACACCTGGTCATGTCGCTGCCTCGCTGTATTTTAGCACCGACAAAAGAAACCGGCTGCTTCCCTCAACCGATGCTTGGGCAAACGCAGTCGATGGAGTTCTGTAGCAGCTTGTCAACGTGGAATTAAAACTCCTCTCGTTTTTTCTTAGAAGTTTCCCCCTGTCTCAGCAGGGAACTACTCGCGATTTGCCCATCAATTTGGCACTTCCGAAATTTATTAGAAGGTTGAGTCTTCACTGTTCTGACTGATCAGGAACCACTTGCCGGACGAAAACTTCCCTCTCAAAACCCGTCATCTTGGTTTCGCCGCACAACTTACAATAGACTTTCGTCGCATTCCAGAGACCGCCGATGTCATCGCAGACGTTCTCTCCGGACTACGCATTGATGCGGCTTCCAGTTCGCTTGCAATAAGCCTGGAGAAATGAGCAGAGGCACAGCTAAACGACGAAGAACTACCTCAACCTGAAACACTGACATCTAACCGGCTGTCCGAAGTCCACCTTGATTTCTACTCTAGCGACGTATCTACATCAAACTCCTCAACGGTTTGTTCCACTGACCCGTCGTAGAACTGTGCTCAACTTTCTGCATTTGCTATCACACCGTGGGGCATGCGCACCATCAAACTCATTTCTCAACGTTACGTCTGGCTTGGTATGAGCCAGAACATACGCATTCCGGCTAAATTCTGTCTGCGTCGCCCACGTAGTAGGATCCATCGTCATGTTGTCCAATCACATGGTCATTTACCCAATACGGCTTCTCGTTTCCCACACATCCATTCGAATATTGTCCATCCACTGTCACCGTCCGATGGAAAGGCTTTCCCGCCCACTTATTTCCGTCGGTTAACTCGTCAGCGGGGGGCTCTTCTCATAGTGGATACTACTAGTGAGGTTACTGTCAGGATTTTTCTTCTCCACTACGTAGTAAGTTTTGGTGTGCCTTCTGCGGTTACTACAGATAAGGGCGGACAACTCCAGTAACACTTCTTCCGTGATTTGATGTGTATGCTTGGTTGTGAACATATAAAAACAACTGCACATCACCCCCTCTTCGAGCGGTTTAGTAGAGCGTTTCCA
>LUCH01017823.1:0-24157 GCA_013368495.1 Paragonimus heterotremus
TCACAATGTGACCAAATCAGGTCACGATTGTTCTAACACTGTCTTCAATATCTCGACAGCATGTTGAGATGTGGCCAATGAGAACTGCGATTAGATTTCAGACAACACGGGTGGCCGAACGAGCCATCACGTAGCGAAAATGCAAACAAAAATCCTACGACGGAAATCGTCAACTAGGCGCACAAAACTACATAGAAGCGCACGCAGAGTTCGAATTGAAGTCTCGCTGCGTTTTGGATTGGAAATCCGGTTCATAAACGCGTGCTTCTGCATGACGTGGAAGGGTGTGAGTTTGACAGTAAATATCGTGATTTATTGAACGGCATTTTGTCACACTAAGAATTATGTTGACCGATCGCAAACGAACAAGTGAATCACAACAGTTGTGTTCGGTGTTTTTCAGAAATTGTCGGGAATATTCATAAATTTGACAGCTTGGATGGATGATTTGTGTATTTCATGATTCTCCACGTTTTACAGTTAGTTTGCAAAAATTTTTTTATTGAATGAACCAACATCATCAGTGTGTAGAATGCGACCGTGTAAGTCTGAGATTAGTAGATTTCGGGTGTATGTATTTTTGTATCACTAAATCTGAAAACTAATCGATCTGTTATTCATTACCTTTGTATTTTGAGATTATCAGTTGATCACCCTCAATCTCTGACTATCTATCCTACTCGTTCAAGTTGCTAGCTTTTGTTAAACCAACATTTTGTTATTGGCTCAATTACAGCATTTAAAGTATGCACCACGTGCTAGCTTCCAGACTTTCTAGCTAGATTTAATGATTTATTGAGTCGCTTGGGGGTTACTGAACATTTGACAATCATTTTGCTTGTTTCCTTATTATTTGTTTAAGTAAGCTTTTTTATAGCGTGATTGTACAGTTTGATCCACACGGACAGAGGTCAGCAAAAATGGAGTGCCTCTTCGTAAAGGATTCGTGTTTCTGTGGGCACACAAATAACTGTTGTCAACTGTTGACAACTATGTCTTCTTATAGAGTAGCTATATGTGACTTACAGGTCACATTTTGTTTACCTGTAATTTTGAGTTGTTTATTCTCTTTAACGATAGACAACTGATCTGACTGAACTTCAAACGTCGTAAAGATTTGGTCGATCTAGTCATATGGTGAGCTCGACAAGATTAACCAGGCTGGATTCACGTCCAAATGTTTATATATATACATACATATATATATATATATATTTATATGTTTATATTTAGAATGGTTGAGAGAATGACAATGCGTAAAACATGTAGTCTTCCTGTAATGGACGTGAAAGGCATCTAATTGACGATTTGCCAGATATCTGTTTTGTTCGTGCACCTTATTAGGTCAGTAGTCTGATCACCGATTTGACGATACACTGATGTAAGTTTCTGTCTATCTGTATAGCTTACACAGGTTTCAGTGTAACCCCAAGTGGATTGTTTGGTAGCATGTTAAGCAAAATGACGCACTGCATTATGAACTGTTCTAGTAAGACCAAATTCTCTAGTTGAAATTATCGCAAGTAGTCCAGAAACTGGATACACATCTCTCAACATGGATCGTAGTCCGTGTTGCGTGGCAGAGGTACCTATGTGTAGTCATATGAAGAAAACATGCTACCAAGAGGACAAACAGATTGAGTGTTGGACTACTGTTGTCACATAGCAGATGTCACTGAATTGTTACCGATAGTCTCGTTTGTCATTATTTTTTGAGTCATTCTTCAAACAGTCGTTTCTTTCTTGCTGATGGCTGATTCAACAACAAACTTGTTGATGGACGAAGCGGGTAATCTGAAACGGGGTTCATGATCATTTGGGATTTTCATTTAGAAGCGAATAGAACGACATTTAAAGAATGTCGGTTTACATCTTACTCATTCGCTTCCCTGAATGGTGAATGTGAGCAAAGACAAAGCAGGTCATAGGGGATGTACTGATTTACGAATGAATAGTGAAATAAAATAATTTACATCACCTTATCTTCCCACGAGTGTTCGTGGTTGGCGGAAAACCGATTTCACATTACCTAGAACAACTATTTTCCGTTACGGTTTTACATGATGTAATTAATTAACGGACACCACACGATTTCTGCTCAAACGAACTCCAGTGCATCTCTACTGATGCTAAGGCGCATAAAATGCTAAACCATAAGACAAACATGAAAGGGATTAATGTTGAAGATTTGTTCAGTGGCACTCACATAACGTGAACAACGTAACAAGTTGCTACGTCTGTGGGCACCAACTGAGATGATGGTGTTCGATTACAGTAGTCTCTGCATATTGCAACAGTATTTATGTCGAAACGGAAACAGAACACCAAATGGATTTTTCCGAACAATCGCACGTTACGTCATCAGGTGATATTTCGTAGTCGATGACTTTGACTCCTTCCAGTAATTCGTTGGCAAATAACTTGATGAATTGCTGAAAGGAAGAGTATGTAATGCCTGTGTGCGTTCCATTTTGCTTTATAGTCCGGAAACGTGGCTTGTTCACAGGGAGGATATCAACAGGCTTGCGGTGTTTGACCATCGTTGTCTCCGCCAACTGACCCATATTAATTGGACTGATCGCGTGAGCAATGTAACCGTTCGCCGGCGCGTATTCCATAACGCTCGGGATGCGCGGTCAACTGGACAACTAATCATGGTGCACAGCTTACGATGGTTGAGTCACGTGCTCTGAATGTCATCTGGTCGTTTACCGTACCGGGCATTATATACTGAGACCACCAACAGTTGGATGAAACCATAAGATGGTCAAGCAACAACGTGGTCACCAATTATAAAGACCTTGACTGCTCCATTGAACAAAGTGGGTAGCTGTCGCCTGCTTGGCTGAGGTCCTCGTGATCATTCAAATTGCTGGTTAGAGACGCTATCCGAGATGGCGATGTGTCACAGTCAATGGCGTACCTACATCCATACCATTTCTAGTTCTTCCGCTTAGTCTTCTTTTACTAATTTTCAACCTCCTTGGTAACGTTTTCTTCTAGGATATTCCACGTCACTGTTGAGATGAGCGGCGACCCGTGCCATTGTACTTTGTGGTCAGGTTCATGGCTGTTATGATGATGATCAATTTGACGGATGTCCAACTACTTGTTGAACCGGCTTCGGTACCATGTTGACAACCATTGTCCTATTATGACGCTCAGTTCTTCGACATTCATGAGGGACTGTAATATAGACGCAGCGGTGGCAGCTGCTATTTGAAACAACCATCACATTTAAGAACCTCCAGCTATGTAGATGTCAAATTCTTCAAATGTGTGGACATCTTCAAACGTACAAACCTGGTGATTGGTTAAGGTCCACGTTGGTTAAGTCCATTTCTCAACAGTATACCCGAGTCAAATATTCGGCGGAACTATTGAAACCAATACATGACTCTATGAGTACGTACCGTCTGAAAGATGAGTGCTGATTAGCAGCGATCGCAGAGTGCATTAAAACATCTAACGAGGATGGCTTGGTTGGGGGATCATTTAGATGTTTACAGAAATATCATCAGCAAAATAATCAGTTTTATTATCTGGCCTCGATTCACACAATGTATGGTTAGCTGTGGCAGAGAATGAACTGACACTGTCATTAATATAATGTACTTTCAGCTTGAGTCTTAGCTTCCAAAGGGAAGCCCACAGCGCGACGGATTTTGCCGTAATGGTTAGACCAGCCGGCCTAAACCAAATAGGCTGATCACATTATATGTTCGAATGTGCTGCTGATAGGCGATTGTCAACCAGAGCATTTAAGAGAATGAATGGAATTATTTGATACTGTGTTGCACTGAGGGTGTGTCAAGGGGATAATCTGTAGTTTCTAAGATTCCTGAAAACCACTATCGTAGTTTTGATGAAAGTTCCCACAAGAGTTGAGACGTCCAGCAAAGGGATCAATCAGACATCTCGAACGGTTGGCACAATGATTGTTCACACAACTACTAAACGATCACACCGTTTTGTTTTCAGTGTTGCATTCAAGGAATGGCACAGATCACTTAGAGTTTACTGATGAGTGATATTGATGCCTGAATTGTTAGATTGCATTGTTAACTGTCCATGTTGAGTTTACTCCATCAAACAAATATAAACAGACACAGACACATACAAACATCGTGTTTCAAACTGTAGGCACGTCTAATGTTGTACGCCGCAGTCTGCCTCCATCTCGCATCCAACTCGTTAATAGAGCGACTGTTCAGTTAAAATGGAACTTCCATCAGTTTACGAACTTGAGTTGAATTGTCACCGAATTCCAACTGAGTTTTGCACTTTAATTCAAACTGATCTAACAGTACACAACACTTTTGGAAGCTTAAATTCAAAATTTTTCATCACTACTCTGTTTCAGGGCATATTTGTTGGGAATCCTATGACAGATTATGTATTGAATGAAAATTCTGGATTTTATAACCTGTATTACCATGGATTTCTGTCGGACGAGTAAGTATATTATGATGACATTCGATTGGGTAAACTGAGAATTTCTAGGTGAATTATTGTGACCCTCCTCACGTTGAATCCACGCGTATATTTTATTCTTTGGTTGGTATTAATTGAATCCCGCTGTCATTCCTTCCCATTACCTGATTTGCACAATGATCATGCTGTAGTGAAAAGACGTTCAATAAAGCTGAATCTTTATTGCCTAAATCGCTAGTTGCCACGCCACGGGCGCACTCGTGTTTATGAGTCAGAATTCCAGTCCACAACACCCCCCGGTTTCCGCTCACACATCGGGCGCACTTTTACCCGGCTTGTGTGTTACCGATGCCTCCCGTCTGGGAGATTCCCACCTGCCACTCCTCGTCCGTTGGTCCGATCTCGTCGAACGAGGACTCATCCGTTCGCTCGTGTTTTCCGCAATCTCTCCACTATGATCGTTGTCCGTATTCTACGACTGTGTCGAGATATTTCTCCGAGTGTTGGAATAATCACGCCCCCAATCTGGTCATCCCTCCCATTTTGCCTGCCATGTCTCTTCCCTTGGTCCGACCTAGATGGGCAATGACGCATCCGGTCGCCCATGCTGTCCCTCATCCACTCATTGTGGACTTTTGGACGTATCTCCCACCCGCGTTGAGATATCCCCTCCAGTGCTGGAATGCTCGCACGTCCGGCTTAATAATCCACCACAATATTAATGCAATCCCTCATCTTGTTTCAAACCTCGAGTCTTTTGAAATTATCTACCTGACTGTAGACTGGCAGTGGACACGTGATGTTACATGTTGACCACGCAAATTGTGCAAATATCGAGGACTATTTGAATGCAGTGGCAAACTACAAGTTCATCTTCATTAGCTACACGGTTGTCAGCTGGAGTCTTTCCTTTGCACTCAGGGTTGATCATTACGAGGAAGGATGACCGCGTACGTTGTATTCTCTGGGTACACACAACACATTTCAAGGATCTATGTGAAGTAGTTGGTGATTTGTTGAATGGTGTAATCATTGAGTCACTGTCTGTAAAACGCTTTGTTGTGTGATACTCTTGGAATGCATGCATTGATTCGCCGGTTGTCCGGAACAACTCTTATCAGACGCAGAACCACGAAACACTTGCCACACATAATGTTCGTCCCACTGACTTCATGGAAGCAATGTGTGAAATTAAACAACTATAGGTCAAAGATGACGGAGATTTTCATCAGTTTATTCAGAGTCACTGGAGTTCGAGTGCTGATTGTGTTACCAACTTCGAACGCGTTAATCATGAGGAAGTTGAACAACAACCTCCGTGTTCTCGTTGATCGGTAAAGGAAGACCTACTATTGCGAAGCGATAAACATGATTTTACCTAGGCGAGGGCAGCGTGCTGATCTAGGTCGCCATATGATTTGATCCATCAGCCTCTCATCTTTGTAAGTAATCTGCGGGGCTTAGCTGCGATTGATAGAAGCGATTTTTTTTTAATGATTTGTAGTTAGGTGTGTTGTACAGCTCAGTGCAAGTAGACGGGGATAGCTGGTCGAATTCGCGTCATGACGGCCGACGATTATGGAAAATCTCCTATCAGTTTGGATTTACACAGGTTACTGGCACTGTCAAAAGCCTACTATTCTGACCGAGTAGTTATTTGTAAACGGTACTTTATTTACTGTACACTCTTTTCGGTTTTTACACTTGTTACAGTTACTTGTTGCGAGATTTCGGGAGGATTGCACCCCAGAATAAGTAGGTCAGCCTACACGAGTCTATTCTCCTTTGTACACATTATCTAAGTATCCAGTAAAATTCACCCTAGCGATCAATATCAATGAAGAAAGAGTGCGATTATACTGAGTTGCAATGAGAGAAAAATGATAACCATACGCAAGTCATTTCTAGTCCGCGCATTCTGTCGTGCACATTTTGTGGTTCGACATTGTAACTAATCGTGCATGATGGTGAGCAGTCTTATCTGATTTTACAACTCGTAGCTGATCGACTCAGTGCACTTGACATGCGTTGTTAATTACATAATTGTACGCCACAATCCTGCACTGTTTGTAAACTTCATAGATATGACCATTCACAATTTTTTAACTCACTTCACCTCGTCTGTGCCAACTTACTGCAGTTGACATTTGATTAAGCCGCACACGTGTCAAACTGGTAGAATCTGATATGGGAAAATGTGTATCTGATTAATATAATGTTGTTTACATTGAATAGACTGTTTTACTTACTTCGTTCAACCAAGTTGCTTTTGTTTCACAGACATTGGGATAACTTGGTACAGCTTTGTTGTCCGGGTCAATTTGAGCAGCACTGTATATTCACATTGAATAATTCACTGGGTTGCAGAATGGCGGTGAGTGGCCTAGTTTTTTGGAATCTGTCGCTGAAATTCTTTACTCACAGAATAATTCAGACCACATGCTTTAATTTAAGGGAAGAGACCCGTGAATGAGGTCAGTACTTCAACGATAACGAGGTATGTGTCAGTGTAACCAGCTAGCTGGAAATGGAGTTTGAAGGGTATTTTGTGTTTCATATTTGTAATGATATACTGATGGAATATTAAACATACACCCTCTGCATAATCTCTCAACTAGTACGTACGAGACAAATTAAAGTGGACATAACTAGAATGAATGATCAGACTACGGAGTTTGTAAGTTATAATGTGAAAAATGACGTTTCAGTTTTGCTGATAAACACAATCGCCATTGATGTAAGTATGCTGTTTTCGTATATCACAAAATTTATTGGAACCATGTTTTGTTGTGGTGACTTAGAGTCCACTAGTACTTCCCAGTTCTCTGATTTGACTTGTAGCTCAGTTCATGGGGCACTTGCTGCATCTAGGTACTTTGTTCCTGTAAAATGCTCACAGTTTCCACAACGAGATCTTCTGAAAGGGCTAGTAAGCTAAATCTCTGTAATCACTGTTGCATTTCTGTTAGGGCTATTCTCAAGGCAAACAAATCGGTAACCCAAATGGAAATCGAACTTTTCAACAGTATGACTAGATCGACATTTTGTGCGAAACATGAGCTCATCCAACAGAAACACTTGTGCTGTGTGGTTTGTCAGTAACGAGTTATACGCAACCATGGGTTGACGAAGCTTTCATTGCATCGTTCCCTCCTGCGCATGGTTTAAGTAACTGGAGCCTATGATTTCATGGTCTGGTACATAAATGACTAGTGCACCAGGATGTGATGGCCTTATAACCCAATACTTCTTCTAGTGCTGGTGGTTCGATTTCCAGGCGTGTATCTTATTGGTGAGACTCGACAAAGTCGAAATAGCCGTCTACCATTTCGCCACTAGTCGATGAGATCAGTTCTGTGCAAAACCTACCTCGATCCTTCCCCGGATCATGGTGGATGCCTGCTCGTTCTCCAGCCATTCACAAAGGGCTGATCGGTTTAAGCCTGTGAGAGAAGGTAGTGCAACGACTGAGAGTGATCAGTAACCATGTCCGTAATCCCAAAATGACGTTAGATTCACACTGTATTAAATTTCACAAAATTCTGTCTTGACAACTAATTTCATTTTTATTGTTTTCTTTGGCCTGAAGATGATACACCGAAAACGAGTTTATTCGTCACGTTTTGACTTTTGATGAAATCTCCGGGTATATTTGAATAGTTAAATAAGTGGTTACCACTAAAATGTCATTGTTAGATCACATCAAATGTAAAGTGTTTTGGTGTGTTATCCGAGTGAACATTCATTGTTGAATGATGAACATCGATTTAAGTCACGGACGGTGTGATGCGCTAGTCAATACGTACCAGCTATCTTGTTTGTCTGCTATACTTGTGTTTGGCTGAGCGATGAAGATGAGCCAGATCAAGTGTTACGCCCAAGCAGATCACATCTGACTCATCTTTCATTCAGTTGTTAATTATTTGCCCATGGCGTCAATGTGTTTAGTGTACATTTTGTATATCGAAGCTCGGAATCTAATTTGAAAATTACTAGCCGAGCTTTTCTCGTCGGACTATTTCTCCAAAGTGCAAAATTGTCGAACTTCAACTGTAAACGCCACAGAACAGCTTCTTGTTTCAAATAACTGTAACTCTGTCATTGACTAGATCCAAATAAAAATTATTTATTTACACACACCCGATCTTACTCCTTCACCGTTTTATCTTGCTTAGCTTGAGTTTTATGCTAACTCAGTTGTCTCGGCGATGTCTTAACCACGGAATTGGATAAATACATTTATTCACTTGATATTGGTCGTGGATGCTAGTTCCGTTGTATATGAGTACAACAGAATTACAATTAATTCAGGTACTGTTACCCTTATTAGGGTTAATGTGTTATGAATTGAAACACTGAGTTAACAAGTCTACAGTTGTTGAAGATGTGAACCAGCAGAAAACCCAATGTTCATCTCTCGTAGTTCGTAAAGTTTGGTACTGACCTGTTCAGTTCCCACTACCTTGCGAATTATAAACCACTGCTTCAATTCCATTATTTTTGTACAGATTTATGTCCCAAATTTTATTTGGTGATGATCAGAAACGCTTTCATAAAGCAACCGTGTTGACCACTGCGCTGTTGACTTCACATGAGGCTCGACCGAATTATCATCGCATGTGAACATTCAACCACTTTCGCTTGTGAGTAGTGAGCAGGTTCTAACCTCGGGTGTAGCATGAATATGTACTACTGACATGCTCTATTCAGAGCAAAGCTCGAGTCCAGTGTTTCTTTCCGAAAGAAGCTGACTGGAAAGTCTATGGGAATGCGACAACTGTGTTCAATTGTGGATGATGTTCTATCTACGTAATAAACAGAAAATTAACAAAACATGAAAAGATTACAATAGCGCGATTCCTTGAGCTGATTTGCATTAACGATAGAAACGAAGAGGAAGACTGTGCGATACTTTAACCGCCTTCATCATACACAACCTCTATCACATGGGCTCTGAATTTTTGAATACCGAGATTTACGGCCACACTCTTGGTTGGTGCAGAGACTGCGTATGACACAATCTAACTTGTGTTTATTTACGTGTATTTATTGAATAAAATATTTCCGTTTAGGATTGTTCATGTTTGTGCGACGGTAGGATGGTTGCCTGTTCATTTTGCGATATGTACCGATTCTTCGAGGACAAAATTACTACGTTTCCGCAGATCAACATGGAGTTCTTGAAATTATGTGCAAACGAGTACCAGACAAAAGAAACGAGGGTCAGAAACGTTGATCGTCAGAAGCAACAAAATGTGCTGCATTTTTATGCTTATACAGAACGACCATCCTACCTTGCACAGGATACTGAAAGAAACTGAGCATAATTATCTCCTATGTTTGTTATCAAGATTGATTGCTAAGGCGTTTAGTTACAGTCTGACAGAAAGTAAGCAATGTTTGTGTGAACAACACTGAAGGCAGTATTTGTAAGTTTTCACTGAATAACTCCATCGTACTATCAGAAAACTGAATGTTCCCGCGTATACGTCATTTTGCTTACCGTGACATCTAACTGTTGAAATATGCAAAATTCTGGGAATACTGCCAGAAAGAGATCGTATATAGTTCGGTTAGAAATGGTAACTCGAATAATTTCTGGTGTTTTACACACTAACATGTATATCGGCTTTTGAAATAATTCCCAAACCAGTACATATCGCTGATGCATAGTAAACAAGATTGTCTTCGTTTGGAAAAATATTATCGTCTATTGTACTATTTATTTGTTTATTTTGTTTCAGATTTATTCCTCGGTAAGTCCGTTTTGTAATGTGTAGCACGCGTGTCTTCCGATGATTAGTAGCATTTGAAATTAAGTGATCAGTTGCACAAAACAGACTTCATGTTACAGTTTAACACAAAATCAGTAAAACATTAAATTCAACGTAACAGTGATTGTAATGTATTTTATACATTCAACAATGTCATGCATTCAAATCCGCCCATCAATGTTTCCAGTCTGTATCTCTCACTGAGGTTTTTAGCTAAGTGCTGGAGCTCAACCATTAAATTGGACTATCCAACCTCTGTATTATACAGTACGACAATTCCAGTTTAGTATAGACTGTCATTGGAAATCAGCAACTTATATGTGTGAGATATTTTTGTTTAGCTTTGCAATCCCACTGAAGATGTTAGGCAACCACAGATATCGCGTGTTCTTGAACGAAATGTGGTAGGAACGGTTTATCTTAGTTTTTTTGAGTTTGAAGCTATGAATATGTGGGGGATTTAGTGTTTTGAAACAGATTGGATTTATGTATATGTTTCCGGGAATCACGTAACCACTTGCACTGTTCAACGAACTATGTTGTGTTTGAGGACTATGATAAAATTGACTCATAAGTGAATTGTTACGTTTAATCCCCTTATTGTCTGTTAATAGACGGATGTGGGGCACGTGACCCAGATTCATTAGGGATTCGTGCCTGAGCGTTGGTGACAACCATGAGACCGGACACGTGCGTGTGACAAACTTTGACCAATAGTTACACACTACTTGCGTTTATGTAAGTGCTTATTTTTCTGAGACTAACACAAAATCAGACGCTTTGGTTAAGTGATTTTATAAGTCAATTGGAGAAGTAGCTCCATTGAACTGGAGTTCCGGAGTTACTGTCAAAGTTTGGTTCTTTCGTCCAGTAGTTAGAAATCTCGACAGATAACACACAGGTAGCTGCCTGGAACTTCAGAACAATTATCTTTGTCTAATGGGTCCAGACAAGCATTAAACTTCCACTCAGTAAGACATTCAGATCACATCGCTTTTGAGCTCCAGCTGTCTCATTGTTGGAAGTATCTACGACCGATGGCTAGTTGAAGAGCAACTGATACTGCGTAAAACAATTTAGTCTATTCATTAAAATGCTGGAACTCCAACTGTGTCTTCACTTGACCCTACATCATTTATCCACCCCCGCCCTGTTCGTGTTAGTTCCAATTCATCTACAATGGTCTTGCTGCTAATATAGATCCCTGCAATCCATATCAGAATTGTGTTGGCGGAATCACCAAACTGAAGCCAACCATCAACACTACGCCGTCCATCAGCAAGCCATGGAAACTGTTAATCGGCGGTCAGTCTGCTTACACTCAACTGTTGGCGGAAACATTATCTTTGCCATTTACATTCGAAACCGAGTGAGCTACGGTTGTTTTTGTTTGATTGTTTGTGTGCGCTACTGGAGAAAAATGTACAATAAGAACAGTTAGAGTCAATTAACTGTATAAAAGTTGACAGGAACGCGACTCGCACCTTCAACTCGATGTATTTTACGGGCGTATTGATTAAAACATCAACCAACCGATTCGAATGAATTACTCCGGTTTTGTAGCTATTGTTTTTGTTAACATTGTTGTTGTAGCCTACTTCTCGATACCGATTGAGTATGTGACTGATGATGAACACGGCTCATTCAACCTGTCACCAAATTAGCACAAATCCATCAAACTGGGCCTGCTGACTGTCGAATACTGCAATCCGTTGCTCATGTGTATAGTTGAGGGTAGGTTGATGTCTAATTATTTTTGTGACTGCAAGTTAGATGGAAAAGTCCACATGGACACTCAAGGATGAGCGATTCAACAAGTTTGTGGATACTATCCTAATGCATACTGATCATTATCTGATTGATTCACGGGTTAATCTTTACTCACCTGGATGGACAGAATCGGTCTATCCGATCTAGTGAGTTGAGCCAAAAGGACTTGACATCATAATGTTTACAGCCGATGCTGTGCGTCCGTAATGACCGGATCTGTCAACATCGTTGTTGGATCGGAATCGGACAGGCAGTCTCGCGTTTACACGCCCACGCAATCACGCGCCCTAACTTATGCCAGATAAGTCATGCTACAAATTAACCAATCACGTGCACCAGTGCTAGCCGATTCGTCAGTTAGTTATTGATCGTTTGTCCTTGGTTATTCATTCTTTATATGCCTGTACTACAAAACCAATCGATGCACTTTGTACTTGTGCCTTGCCAATTCGTGTTCTCCTTACCCGTGCGGGGCGATTTAACAATCGTAATGCACTGATCGACTGTGAGGAACTGAAGTCATCTGAAAGCATAACTGTTCATCTCAGTGTAAATTGATATCGACTGCATCGTTACTTCTTGATCAATTGTGTACAGCGCACGGGGTGTAGTGATCAATCAAGACTGAGGTCCACAGATTTGTTGATGTGAAAGTGGATTAGTCAATGAATGGGTTATAATTAGTATGGATCATCAAGGAATTCGATATCGACGAACGAATTTGCGTGTGTAACCATACTGGCTAAGAGCTCAGGTCATGCACATTTTCATATCATGTTCAACTCGGTAATATTGGTTGCCTAACAGTAACCATTTGTTATGTCTGTTCTAGTTGACCACTAAAGACCGCTGTGTGCAACTTTTGTTCAATAATGCGCATTACTGACAGTATATCTGAATAGGATATTCAGACTGCACATACAAGAAAGTAAATTCAATTCTCACAACGTTACTAATCGTGTATAAGTGGTGAGCACGAAAACAAGTGTGCTTAACTGAAATGGTAAGTAGACAGCTCAATCTGGGTAGTGGATTATACTCACAACCAAATCGGTGGAACGCAATGGTTGACAGTTGGTTGATTTCGAGGACATGAAGCAGTTGGCCAACAGCTGATCAGTTGAGCTTCTGAATACTTTGTCACCTGTTGGTTACGCACACCACTCTGGACATTGACGTGATACTGGTTTTCTGGTCTGTGGTCACTGCATGCCTTGTGAATGAGAAAGTGCTGTCTAAATGTCACTTCCCCGGTGGTGAGCAAATGCACGTATCAATTACTTTGTTTAGGACAAATTACGCAATCCACGACAAAATTATAATACCTCAATTAAAAGCGGTAGGCTCAGTTTGCGTTGCTAGAAAAAATGTGAACATCACAGGCCATAAGAAGGTGAAAGCTTGTTCGAATCCTTACTATTTTTTGTGGATTGTTGAAGAAGTTGACCACAAATGACGTTGACAGTGTTATGAAGTTAGTTTGTTTGTGATCGACCACAGGAAGCTAAACGCAAGTACTTCGTACGCTTTGTCATGGGATCTCAATGTGTCTGTTCAGAACATTCTTCTCAAATTGCTTCAACTTCACCTTCAGGCATTTGTTGACTCCGCTATGGGGTCGTGAACCCTACAACAAGGCACATTAACCGAACAGATAGACCTGTGATAGTCTTGCTCAGGTTTAAATAAAGACTACAGCAAGCTATTCAGCATAGCACATGTATTGTAAAATAATGCAACACTGATAGTTGGCTGTCAACGCTCTTCTCGTCAGTGTATATATCATTCAGTCGACGAATAGGCGGTGTAACTTCTATGATTCAGGGTTAAGCAGATTACGTTTATTTTCGTTACGGATGTTAACACAATTCCAGTGAATAGTCTCGATCTACACTGACTGACACTGGATGCGTTTCTGAATGATAACATTTGACTTAATCTCTCGTGCATAATTCAGCAATCGACATTCTTGGTATATCTTTTACCTAGTTCATATGGAGGCTTCCAACTCTCTCTAATGATTTCAACATCATTTAAATCTCCGTCGTTTTAGAGTGTATTAGAAAGACAGTGAGTCATTCTGTTTTATAGGAAACTGTTTTGTATGAAATTGAGGAACATCCGAATTTAACATTATCTGCTGATTGGCTTATAAGGAACCGACTGACTTCCAAAACCATCTATTGTCATCTCAATGGTTCTGATTCAAAAGTAGAAAATGTTATCTTTTGCAACTACTGCAGTGAAGTTGAGTGATCGTTTTATACTACTCATACCGCGGCTATCAAGTAGCAGGTGCAAAGCAGATATTTTGACATCGTACAAGTCACAGGAAGAATTCAGTAAGGATCATCAAAGTGTAGCATCGCTCATAATGGTCCCTGATACAAAATGGAACTGAGCATTGACGTCTGTGACAGCTGACACGGCCTGAAGTCGAATACCGCGTACAAATGAGTGGTTTTGTGTCTGGTTTTGTTTAACTGCTCAACCCATGTATTGCTTTGTCGAATAAACAATCCTTGTGTCATCCGCGTTCTTGGATCACAACACTTCTTTCCATGAATGCTTGTGTTTTACACCGAGAGATTATTTATATTTCGTTAGGTTGTCGATCCATCAACGTTTTGTCATTTAGTGATGTGTGTTGATCTCTCGACTTGCTTTCACATTCTCCATAATGGTTCCTCTGAATTCAATTTATTTCGTATATCTGATGCTCATCATCTCTTCGAGATCACTGTAAAACATACACAAATGAGTTAGCCTTCTAGTTTGTCACAGTCATTTTTGCCATATTCCTCGTCGGGTAATTATGAAAAATGTGCCAACCAATTTTTTTACTCTGACTTGTGGTAACATGTGCTGGCTAAGACAGAAAGTAATTTACCAGTAAAATATTGGGTAACCCGATAATTTAATCACAAATGATGCTTTTTGATTCTTATTTCTGGTTTATTTTCTATTCTACTCATGATCTTGTTATGATAGTTTCAAGGAAGCTGACAACTGAAGTTATTGGCGATGAAGAGTGGAATTCGCTCATTGATAAAGAGTACAGGTCAAAAATTAGTTTGTGGGCTCGATGCTGGTTTTAGAAGAAACCCGGTTGTAGAATAACAGGGCTAGATTCGAAGGGATGACAGAAATAATATGATCAAATGTGAGAAGTGTTCCACCAGTTGAGCTACGAAGCCACGCCGGAAGAGCACAAATTTCACATTTGCACTCAACTGTCCACCCAACCCACCGTCTCATATGAAATCTACCAAATAATCCAACAGACTGTCCACCAGAACAGGATTTATCAGTCGGCTCACGGTGGAATCCAGCAACGCTACTGAACAGCGCTGAATGTGTTAACGATAGCTAGTTTGGCTGAATCAATAATTCAGAAGAGACCCACTGATGACAATGTAACCAGTGAGTACCACAGTCCACCTATAAAAACTTCCTAGCTCCCGGTCTGGTTTGGAAGCCCAGTTGGTCAGATACTTGACGCGTTTTGGGATGCCGCTTTTGTCGCTGGTACATATCCGGCCGAAGTCCTGACTATTCACAATTGGGTCTCTTCCAGCTTATTGAATCTGCCAAATTGTTAACTAGTGTTACCGACTTTGTTGCAGTTCGAGAGAGTTACAATTTAGGTCTAACCATCTTGCTGAAAATGTTCATCAAAACATCGTCTCTGAAAGAAGTGTTGAAACATGTTGCTTGGTTCCGAGTGCGGTACTCTGCACTATTTGTTGGATATAAGTGCAAAGATACTGTCATCACGAAGGGTCGTGTGTTCGCTCAGCTTGTTGGGACAGCGTGTCCTACATTAGCCAAATTCACAGAATTCATACATCATCCTATCCATGTTCCTCTGTTCTGTATTGACGTTTTGACAGACATTTTTCATGACTGACGATTATTAACACATATGTGTGTGAATAGGATTAAGCACCTGAATCACCTCTTCGAATTGTTCTGTAATTAGTCCAGTCATGAAAATCAACTTGACCTAATGTTTGCGTAAATTTACTTCAGATTAAAAGGATAATTTGCTCAGTCATAAGCTAAAGCACAGGCTAGAGCAGAACAAAGTAAGTTTTCCAACGTCTGTTTGTTGATAGCATTCAGACGTGAAGTGAAATTGAATAGGGTCTATCCAGGTTATAAGAAAACGCCTGTTTTATATAGTAAACAATATCTAGAAAATATATATTCGGCAAATTAAAATACATCCACAAACTGCTATGGTTTTTTGTAATGAAACATGTGTTAAAAAAAAAAGAATTTACATCGGTGGAACACATAGTATCTATTCCAACAGTTAACCAGTGCGTGTAATGGAATAACCCAAAGGTATCTTCTAAAATATGAGCATCCAATTATTGGCAATATTGTGTTACACTGCCACTCTCTCAGTTGGTCAAGCCATGATTGACGAAAATCATCGCTCATGAAACCCACCATCATCTGTTACAAAACACTTATCGACCAAAGATCACAAAGTTTACTGTTTAGTGTCCTGACGTCCATTCAGAAGCTACAAAATACAAAACGTTTGGAATAAGCATGAACACCCATTAGGCATCCTCGCTTTATCGTATACACGCTCTCAACTGTCTCAATATGATAGTTAAAATCTCTACCTTCACAAAAATACGTACGAATGACGAGGACAAACAAGAGCTAAACTCGAGTCCAGTTGTTTCATTTCAAAGAATCTGGCAGAATAGTCTAGGAGAATGAAATAACTGCGATCGAAATCTCCCAACTGCTTACCTGCAATCAAATTGTCGCTCAACAAGTTGACGATTCCTAAGGATTCAATGTAGACAGGAGTCTTTGTCGTTGGGTCATCGATCGGAATTAACAGGACAGTTACCCTGTCTCCTGTTGAGACGTCGGGACAATCTGAGCGTTAGTCATGAGCGAATGTGGCCGAGAGTTCTTCGATCAGTTTGGCTGCACCTAATGTAAATTCACTGGGACAATGGTTGGCACGGTTGCCTAGCAATGAAACTTCAGTGATCAACAGTCAGAACTTGTTCTGTACTCTGAAAAAGCAAATAATTGTAAATGTCTAGTCGCAGCAATTTTACTTTCGAGCATTAATCACACTCCGGATCGGCCTGCAAGTGTATATTTCTTATTGAAGAAACCAGTAATTTGTATTTACCACAACGGCTGAATTCACGTTGTACCATTTTATGGTTTGCTTATCATTGTCAAATGATCCACCCGGACTTGATATTCCAAACAAGTCGCACTATTTTATTCTGGATAGCAAAGAACATAATTGACAGTTCTATTATCAGTTCGGTAACACAACATTCTGAGATGATTTTGCACTGTGTCCTAAGTTATTATGCTTACTTCCATGGCAGATGTAATATTGATCCGAATATTAGAGGAGATAATTAGACAGTTAGGACAAATGATATTTCACGCATAATTAACGACACTAAAACTAACTGTCTAGCAAGCTACAAGTTCTACCCCAATTCACCCTCATTCTTAATTTGCAATTTTCCAAACGCTTTCAATAATACCAGAGGTTTTGTATACTTTTACACTATAATTAACATGAACCGAACATTTCCGACCGATCGGCGTGGAATTCCTTATAAGTTGTGGTGTACCGAGAACCACACTGCTTCTGCTTCGTGTCGTCAACTGATTTGGCAAGACGAGCAGATGGCTCACAACCACTCAATGTCCTTGCGTGAAACGCGAACACACGTGAATATAGGTTTTCGTGATTGACAGGGATATCTTCTCTTGTACAAGGACTGAATTACATGTCCAAATGATAAACTAACCCCAGAGACCAGATTGTATGAGGTGGATTGAAGGGCAAGCTTCAGGTAGGTATCTAATTTTTCACATTTTCTTGGTCAACGACAAAATAATGAGAAAAACAGTTGACAGTCTACTACCGCATATCAGAATCTACTAATCGCATGCTGAACACCAGTGACAGGTGATCAGCAAATAGTAAATTACTATTGGAAAAACTGTTGTTCTCAGCTAATTCAAGAAACATTCAAAACACTCTGTGAAGGGTTGCAATGAACTTATTCGGAAGATCCCCCAGACGAACATAATTATAGAGAGGGCGGCAGTAAACGTTGGTGGCAGTTTTATTTTCAAGTCTGCAGCCTCACGTAAACCGTCAAACTTAGTCAACATCAGTGGAATACACTGAACAATACTATCGAATGCGATATGCTAATGATACAATACAAATTGATTCCATTCCGGATTTGTTATGTTCTACAGTGAATCTGAGTATGGGAAGTGTCCGGTTCAGAAAGCAGTCTGCAGTAGCGGTTCATTCGCTTATGAATATCTGAGTCTTCCAGAAGTACAACAAGCGTTGCATGTTGACAAACATTCTACCAAATGTTGGAATTCTTGCAACTCGAAGGTGTTCAGTGATTATGTACGTCAGTACGGTAATATGGCTTGGGCGTACACTCAAATTCTCAGTAGTCAGGTAAGTTGTTTTGTATGACGGTGTAATACTTTGGTTTACAATATAAATTACTGCGACGTCTGACACCCACTACACAACTGTTTCGATATGCGTATAACTGTTAGATATATATTTGAGTTTCAGTCCAGAACAGATCTGTTTATAGATCGTCCCTTCTTAAAGCAGACTGTTATTGGTTAGACGACCAACGCCTGCTTCCATCAGTATTGTTGATTGAAACATAAAACTAACATTTTCAATACTCTCCTGAAACAAGGTTCTGATTTCTATAAATAACCGCTCTTGTCAATATGGTACACTCAACATAAAATCACTCTCCGGGCGGAAGTGGTCTGAAAATACTTCGAATTGGCTTCAGGGGAGACATTGTGGATAGCTGCTTGGGGTGCAATGCGTCGACATGGTTCTCAGTGGACGAAGAGTTGCACACTTAAATGATAAATGCTACCGCCGCCTTCTGGCGTCTCGAAAGAAACACAGTACGCAGATGAAAACAAAGCTTCTTGTCTGCCACATGATCGGGCTATGCACGCTACTCTGTATATTAGTGAAACCCGTACACCGAATGAATGGGATCTGTTACTTCCATCCGTAATGTCTTAGACCCATCATAGGTAATCGTGGTCCGACATGAATTCCAGCGCTAGAATACTTCTCCGAACGAAGTTAAACCTCAAAAACTGTTTACTCCGCTTCGTTATTGTGTACGCGTCAATGCTGCCTATGTACTCCACACTCGTGTTAAGACTCAAGGTGAGTTCTGCTTGATCGCGCCGCCGACAACCAATGGCTCATTCGTCCACGCATTTCAGAATGACGCTACCGGTTGTAAAATGGGACAATATAGTATGTGCTTCTCTTGAGTCAGGTGTCCCCCGTATCATTGTTATAGCCTGTAAGAGTTGATGTTGATTACACGCGAATTGGAATACAACAGTTGTCTGTCACAAGTTCGTAAGATGATTAACGAACGGAATCCGAATGAGTTACCACACAAGCAGCTAAAAGCAGATTAGTGAAACTGGCCAAAACCCGTTCCCAAGGGATGTTACTACAATGAGCTTTTCGCGGTCTGGTATAAATCTTATATTTTGCGAAGATTTGGCCTCGGACCGAACACTGGACGAATACAATCCGAACGAGCGTTCGATAGCTCAGTGAACAACAATCGCGAGTCCGTGAATTGAAACGTGGCACACAGCGCAACCATAGGTGTCATCGGTCGTGATGATATGACCGTTGGGTGTTGCACTGAATGTGGCCATGAGTGTGCTGACTGTTTCCGATCAGTATAGCATCAGCTTAATCGTAGTACACCGTCAGTAGAGAGACGACTGATACACTGCAATTATGTTATGTATGTAAGTCAACACTTGATAGTTACACGCTACCACAGCCGATATAGATTCCAGGTTACTAATTAGATGGTCACATTGGTTCTAATCTGGTAGGTGATACCTCTGAACCCTGTTGTTCGGAATAGTCATAATATTCAAAATCCGTAACCGAGTTCCCAGCCAACCGTCTTGTAACTCCCTCCAACCATGAACTACCGCGATGAACGATACACGGTACAACGGTCATTCCCAAACAACTCATTTTCTTCAGTCATTGAACACGATGTTATGAATGTGTCATATAAAAGTCGATGAATAGTTGTGCCACTCACCTAATCAGATAAGTTGATGCTGACCAGCTAACAGACACAAATGTACTCAAATATCAAGAGCTTGAGTTCATTCATTCATGTAAACATGAAGTTAATATGGTCATCCAGAATTCCCGAGAACTGCAAAACTCTCTACAGCATCATGCTGATGTAGTTTGGCGTTACGTTCACCTAGGTGTGTTACCTCAAAGTTATTTTACCTGGTCTAGCCGAGTGATTTCCGTTTCTCGTCTCTAACTTATGGGGGTTTTGCCGGATACTAAAAACATGAGCAATAGTCATCCCGCAGAATGCAGTAGTTGTCACACACAGAACATTTATCGATTTATTCTCCATTTCCACAGGTCCCCGTCATGTTATATTCAGGTGACTTTGACCTGGTGATCAATTCCATGGGAACCCGGTGGTTTGTGAAGAGTTTACAACTTGAGGTGAGTAAACAGGTTTGGGCTACAGGCTAACTAATTATATTACCGACCATTCATGCATAATGCAAAGCAACCGCTCTGTGTGTGACGACAGGGTTGCTGAAACTAGCAAATCTCCAATAGGTGGTACAACAGATTATATTTTAGGTAAAATTTCTGAGTGAACTGATTCAAAATATGCTTAGTCATTGTAGTATTAGTTTGTCTGATTTTAACGGGTACATTACTTAAACAAAATTAAGTCAGCGGTAGTGAAAAACTCACAACAAGCGATACGAAACTTAGTAAATTTGCTATCTCATCCGGTGATGTTGAGTAGATTTAGCTCTACTGTGAATCACGTAGATATAGCTCATTAACTGAACTGACTCTTGTTTCATTATCATGAATTCAGTCATGTCATACGGACTGTAGTCCTTTGAGTTTACAGAATGAGAGGATACTAGGATTTAAGGATGTATGACTGAGTGAAGACGAGGGTATCGGATGATTCAACAGGAACAAGTTGGTTGTCAACAAAGTGATGACACATTTTACATTATAGTTTTAGCCATGATCACTCAGTTAACAGAGAACCTTATCGAAGTGGGACAAAAGTGGACCCACACGATCTGACCTGAATAATCAGTGTTTGTCATCTGAAAGTGATTTTTGAAAATCAAACGTTCATACGAAGAGAGGGAGTGTGATAGTCATTCGATCAGGAATTATAGCTGAGTGACCAGAAATATATGCAAATGTACATAGCGTTGAAATCACTTACATTCATATGTGTGCGTGGACTGATCGTTAGAATAACGCTATTTTTCAGCAGTGCATGCCCTCTACTAGAACCATTCCTGGGTATAAATGAATTTCGTATGCAGTGACAACCGAGTTAGTAATACTGGATGGAATGAACTAGTTGACGTCTCACGCCAACTTACTAGACACACGTCTTCTGATTTCTGTTGTCTTGATGAATGGTAAAACTTCAACTTTTAACTTCAAGTAGTATACCCAAATTTACCAACATGCAGATTTGTTCACAATATCAAACTGATGAATGATCTGTACAAAACCTTGGATTAATCCCTATGGAGAAACTGTGGACGTACTTAGTAAATTTAAAGACAGGAGGTGTAATTTTCAAAAGGGTTGGAACATGCGAATTGCTTTTCTGAAAGTTTGACATAAGAATGATTGAAGAGCACCAAAGTCCCAAATAAATACAATTTCAGGAAATTAAAGTTTACTGTATGTACAGTATACTTTCCATTAGCTGGTGAACACATTTATTCGCAATATCGTTTCTCGAAGTGATCCCACACTAATGTCATACCAGTTTTTGTACGTTAAACTTGTGGTCTGTGTAAACACTTTTGGCTAATAAAAACATTAATATAACACCCCACGTTTCATGTAGTGCAACAAAAATTCCACGTTCTAATTTAGAAACTGAACAAAAGAATTACAACTTGCGGGTGACTTCAAACACACTCCGTTTAAAGCAATTTGTAAAAATGACGGTTAGATGTTCTGAAGTTTGTAGATATATCAGCCAGGTGATTTGGTTTGTCAACGTTCTTTGTGAAGCACGATTCACTCCTCAATTCCACAAATGTTCTGTGATATACGTTCACAAAGGCCTACTAATAGAAACAGTCTGTTCACATTGATGTCCCACTCAAATAGCACACGTGAGGCAATCTGTAGTGATATCGTTCAATCTTTTCGAGCCAACCGAGTGAAAATGTATTTCTCAAAAGTGTGCTGTTTTGCACTTATCGTTTAGTGTTGGTTGAAGCCATTTATCAATTCAGTAAGTTATACATCTGTCATATAATCCAGTATGTGATACACCTCGGTTGTTCAAACTTGATTGCACGCAACCATGTTTACGATTATCGTACCAGATAATCTTCTCAGTGGTCGGATACAGATAACCGTAGTATGGAAAATCTAATATCCGTTTTCTCTATCCAGTATATCGAACATGACACACGAAATGGCTTTGCTTCCTCGACTAACTGCTTCGGCGGTAAACTTGTATTGTTCTTCTGTGCACCAGAATGAAAGTGTGCATTCTTTTAGGAAACTTTTGCCAGTGGTAGCCTATAGATGGTATTTGAAACTAAAAATATAGACACTTTTATCGGAATTTCTTCATTTGAATGGTGTATAAAACGTTCAATTGTATGTTGCGGTTTTATTCAACTAACCACAGTTTTTGTCATAGTTAAGCCCAGTTCTCTCGGTTTGTTTCTCCGTAAACAAATCTGGCATCAGGATAGTATGATAAGAATCGACACGTTGTGGAACCTCAGTGTTTCGAATCAACCATTCAAGATTAAGTGCCTACCTTGCCACTTTAGTTCTGTACTTGATACAATGTGCACCGATATCAGGTAGTTGGACCGATCACTCATTCAGCTCATAAATGTGTCCAGCATGCCCTGAGTTATTGAAGTGACACACGTGGTGAATCATTGTACAGGTCCAGAACATGATGTGGAACAGAAGGAATCGGCTAATCAATAAACCGGTAAGGTCCAAACCATACATTTATTCATCCTGATTTCTCTTTCAGGCATAAGAATGCATCTTTCATGCAAAAGCCTTCCGTTTTATGGCAGTAGAGTTTCTGCATTATATTTTCAGGCTGTGGAAGTGGATTATGATTGGTCTAGTGGACTCATGTTTTGCAGCCTTTTTGAATGCGACTACACGCATTAGCTGCTGCGATAGGACGACGTCCGGATTGAGTTACGCAGGTCCCCATGTGGTTCAATCGGGGTATATAGTCCAGCCCAGGGGGGGGCAGAGAGTACGAACCAGTGAATGTCGTCAATCATCCTGTGATCTACAACTCGGGTGCAGTCAAATGGCTTCGTAACACATGTTTTAGTGTGTCAAACTAAGCCATGAGTGACAGATGCAAGTATAGTCGCATCAGACTCAACTGGGTTGAGGCGTTATACCGCACTAAAATAGGGTTACAAGACTTATTAGACCTCATCTAATTGTGGTAGACCGGGTCCAGAAGAACGTTTACCTGCTACCGAGCGTGGTGAGGATGAGCACTCGTAATATACTACTCACACCACTGCTATTCACTAGTAGGATCAGAGTATATATTTTGACATCGGAACACGCAGGAATAAACATCGGAGTGCAACATCGCTTAAAATCTTCCTTGTTACTTAAAAGAACTGAGCACTGACAACTGTGGCAATCGAGAAGGTCATAGCCGACTACTGTATGTAAATAAGTGGTTTTGTTTGTGGTCATGTTTCAACGCTTAACCGATGTGTTGTTTCGTTTAATAAACAACCCTTGAGCAATCCCCGTTCTTGGCTCACAACACGAATACATGAAGACTAACGGCAAAGGAAGTGTAGAAACAATACAGCCACGTATGACATCATACAAGTTGATATGACTAGCAAGCAAGTCAGGCGGCCGGGCATCTGAACAAATCTCAAACGTTGATCGACATGTTCCTAGAGAATCCTACCTCATATTGCACAGCTGAACGATAGATTGGTCAGAAGACTTAATTTATATGGAACAAAACACTCATTTGTTATGTTTTTACTAAGCTAGTAAGTGT
>LUCH01017824.1:0-23890 GCA_013368495.1 Paragonimus heterotremus
GGCAGACGACTGGCTGGTACCCGTAATACATGGTTCAACCATCTAGATATGTGTAAACGTAAGGACTGAACAAAACAACTCGCCTGGCTATCACTACCAAACACCCACTTCCTGATCTCTGTTGTTAACTCGTTGGTGCTGCTCAATGCGAGCGATCGAACGTATGCATGTATGGTCTCATACTCGAAGATGGTTTTTGTCTACTCTGAGTGGCTAAGTTTCGTTGCCATAAACTAAAACAATCCTCTTGGTTGCTTTATGTACGGGACCGTTGAGCCTCAGAGATGTGTTTCTCTGTCGCCAGAAGTGTCCTAGATTGGCGAATACTACTCTAGCATTAGAGACACGCGCTTTCACTTCATTCTCTATACTTCCACCACCGTGAAAGAAGACAGTTGTGCACGATTATTGCTCCAATCATCCGCTTAAACGCATGCATGTAATTATTTCTTTTTAGACTGTTTTATCGCGATCAAGTGAAACCAGATGAGAAACTCGACCGGTTGGCGCATCATACTATGTTGGTTTTCTGGACGTGGTTCTTTTATCAGATGATAAATGAGGGCCACACGTTAATGGTAAGGATTGGTTCCTTAATCAATTTAACCACACCATTTTCAGGGCGAGGACGTATTTCCGGATCCAAGCACTTTTACCGATGCCGAGTTGGGAATTGAATAACTTTTTTCAGTCACTGTAGTTGTCAGTTAATTGCATACAACTATGGCTTAGCTGTTTTGTAAATAAATAGTGACCGATTGTTTTTGTCTTTCTATCGGAACTGAGCCCTTGTTCAATCGCACTACATTTCTGAGCGAAGTGTGCTTTAGCCATCATGTAGATTGTCCGCATGTGATTTTCATTGGCGCTGTCAGAAAATACACAGTTTCCTTAGTTGTAAAGCTGAAACTGTTGACTTTTTCATACGCGTAGTGTTGATTATACAACGTTTGAACGTTAAGTAGGTAAAAGTTACACCAATCTAATCTTTCCGGAGCGTCTAGCTAGTTCGTATCCTCAGCTATTAAGGGTCTGAAATATGTTTACTGAAATTACGTGAGAGTTGGTTATTTGCCGTAAGTGCCTACAGAAGAATTAAGATGTTACGTACATCTTTCTCAAAGTGCGGACACCCTGTTTTATCGCTTGAGGAAATAAGAACGGGATACTCGGTTGTTCACTTGATTTGACATTTACGTTGCGAAGATTTCATCACCACACGAAGCGACACCATCAATGCGTAGTTGTTTGAGCGTAGAGGTTGTTGAAGCTTGATGAATACCTTCTCTCACGTGCAAAAGTGTGTTGAAAAAGTTAGTAGTAGAACGTAAGATATCTTGTACAAATATATTTCGTTCGCCTTTCGTCAGCTGCTACGGCGAAAATGATACAAGCTATGCATAGTGGGCGCAGATGGCAACATGGGGCGTGGACGGTACGTTTGTTAGTACCGAACCAATGACGTTTTTGAGGCATTGGCATAATGATGTCATTGCTATCATTATTGGTACTGATGTAGAAGTGTCAAGAAATATAGGTCAAAATTTAAATGGTGAATGTTTTTGGTCACAGTGATGTAGATGCTGAAAGTTAAGGAGGTAAGCGTCAAGCTAAACTCTCAAATTAATGTTTGATTAAGCCATAAGTAAATGTAGAGTGGGATGAAAGACAGTAGAACAAAAGATAGGAAGAGTACAGATGGGAACGGTAAAACAAGGGAGATGATCATCTCTTTCTGCACACGAAAACTGAGTTTGTCCGGTGACTTACAAACAAATTTCAAACTGTGTCATGATTGTGAACGGCACTCTATTTGGAAATCCACCGTCGCGTCCATTTTGTGTTCTGTTTCCTTCAGGTGTCTGGTAATTGCACTGAATTAGTCAGCCATCTAGAGGTGTGCTCATCGATGCGGGTTCCTAGTTGGTTTGACGGAGAGCCAACATATCTGCTTCTGCAGGTACAGTTAAATATATACTCCATGTTGGAGTTGGCGACCAAGGTTATTGGGTTTTCCTTTCATCATCATCACAGACAGCAATACATCAGTGGTTCACGCAGATGCTTAACTGCCATACGAAGACGACGAAGAGAAGGAAATCCTTGTATAGGAAGAGAGTGAAAAAAAGAAATGGACGAAAAGATATCTAACCACTAAAAATGGCCACGTCTATATTCAAACATACAACATCAAGGCACCTTGCAAACAAACAACCGGGCTGTAAGTGAAAGTAAGGCGTCATCACATAGACAGCTTTCTTACGACTTTCACTGCCCCGTATCATTAAATACACCCACTTCACAGACAACTCGGACGAAAAACGACAACACACGCCACTGAGCTCCGTTAGCTGCCATTTCACCTAACATCTTCAGCCACCGACTCTGTGGGTTGCAAGGGCCTTAGCCCTGCAGACGAACCCGATCTACAGTGATCAGCCCCTTTCTGAACTTCATTTGTATAAACCTTTCGGCCAGCCCACTTCGAAAAGAATCATTAGACTCGATTTTCGCTCTTATTAGAGCTCATCAGTAGGTCATATCCTTGTCCGGATCAGAGTTTGTACTCCGACCCTCGTGCTTGTGAGACTAGCGTGTTAAGCACAATGCCAGCAAATTCACAATAAGCATGACCGAATAATCAAATCCAAACGCTCAACCACAACCTTGTATGAACAGTGTTCAACTTGCCCGCTCATTTCGAAAGGGGAATGAATAGAATCACTCTGTTCTATCCGGTCGATAATCCCGTGATCAGGACTTCTCAGTTAGGTTGGAGTTACTAGCTTCATTGAACCAACTGAGCATGGTTTGAATCTGTTCATTCTCATTCCGAAATGATCGGGCAATCTAAACATTATTCATACAAGGTTGTGGTTGAGCGTTTGGATTTGATTATTCGGTCATGCCTATTGTGAGATGAGCCCTAATAAGATCGAAAATGGAGTCTAGTGCATCTTTTCGAAGTGGGCTAACCGAAAGGCTTATCTGAATGCGAAGGCTGCGATCAAGTGTGGGTGGTGTTCAATTTTGAAATAACCTAAGTTCCCGAACATTCACTGCTGACTTTAATTGTCTGCGCTAGGTCATCATCTGTATACCTTACGCCAGTCGGCCGCAGCGTCGGCAAACAGTGCTCGGTGTGGCAAACGATTAACTAGCATCTTTAGTACATGACCTAACCATCTAAGTCTGTGCAAGTGTAGTAATTGAACAAAAGAACTCGTTTGGCAATCATTGCCAAACACCCGCTTCCTAACCTCCTCGTTGCTCACTCGCTGGTGCCACCTGATACGAGCGATTGAACGCAGACCGGTGGTCAAACACCTGAAGACGGTTCACGTCTTCTACCCTGATGGGCCAGGTTTCGTTGCCGTAAAGTAATACAGCCCTTACTGTTGTCTGATAAATGCGAACCTTAAGTTTCAGAGAGATACCTCTCTGTCGCCATAGGTGTCTCAGACTAGCGAACACCGTCCCAGCCTTAGAAACACGCGCCTCTATTTCATTCCCTACACCTCTGCCGCCGCCGCTGATGCAGCTTTCCAGGTATACAAACCGGTCAACAACCCTCATGGCTTCATTAACTGACATTAAACCTATGTAATCACAGCAATCTTGCAGAAGCGTTTTGCATTTTAAGGCTGCAAAGCACATTCCGAAGTACTTAGCAGAACGCGAAATAGCGTTATTTGTGTCGTTTGAAAGTTGTCAGCAAAATTAAGATCAGTAAGCCTTCCACCAGCATCTTGTGATTGACGGAGACAGTCCTCCATTATTTCGTCCATGACGAGATTGAACAGAAATGGTGAAAGGGGACAGCCCTGACGAACGCCGTTCCGAATGTTGAAATTGTCAGACAGTTCGCCGTAAACCCTTACCTGAGCCGAAGTATGGGAGTAAAGAGCCGACAGTATGTTCACAGACTTAGTGAGTACACGCTTGCGTCTAAGCGACTCTAAAAGTGTAGATCGACACACCGAATCGAACGCATCTTCATAGTTGAGGAATGCGACGATTGTTGGCAGTTGGTACACATGACGTTGTTTCGGAACTTGACAAAGGTTAAAAATATTATCTATACAACCCCGCTCAGGGCGAAACCCTACATGTTCTTCTCTGATGTTTACCTCACGAATTGCAGTGATTCGACGAAGTATAATGGAGGCCAGAACCCTTGAAATGACGGGTCGAACTAATTCCCCTATGGTTTTCCCAAGAGCCCCCGATACCTTTCTTGAATATGGGAACTATTATCGCGTGACCCCAGCACGTGGTGATGGTCGTCGTCCACACAAATTAAAACAGCCGAGTAAAGGCCTCTACTAACGTCTCCCCAATCTTCTTTGAAAAGTGCCGGCACCTTATCATCTGGGCCATTAGCCCTATTACGTTTGAGAGCTGAGATGCAATTGCGAACTTCAGTCTCAGTGGGTGGTTCCAAATCTACCGACCAGGGTGCTACGTCACAAGTTTGTGGAGGCAGCACGTTCGAAGCAGGAGGCCAGCTAACTTGACTCTCAAAGTGTTCCGCCCAGGGCTCCAGCTTTCTGAATTTATTATAAATTAGTGTGCCATCTGCCTCACTGATAGCGTCGTTGACAGACGGTCACCTGGGACTAGGAGCACGGATCAGCTCAAAGAGTTTGCCGCTGTTCCCTGAGGTAAAAGCCGTCTCCATTTCCTTAACTTTTTCCACCGACCAAGCATCACGCTCAACCTTTAGACTACGTTTCAGCTTACCACGGATATCTCTTCCAGGCTTGCTATATGAACTGCCAGAAGGAATCTTCCGTCTGACTTTTAACAACTCCGAAGATTTCTCCGAAACCCAATGTCTGTTTGACCCATGTACCCCTGTGCCGCATTCTATAATACCTGCTTTCCGAATAGCTTGTGAAATTTGTGTCCAGCAGCTATTGTGATCTTCGGAGTGAGTACCACTAAGCCAGCTTTCTACGCTGGTTTGGTACTTATGCTTTACCGATGGTAAAGCCAATTTCTCAACAGCCAGTCGTTGCTGTCAGTTGGGTCGTTGATCAGCAAAAGTAAGAACAAAACAACATCACAATGCATGATCTGAGTCCAAGCATGTGCCCCAAGAAGAACGATAGTCCTGAATGGAACCACGTCACCTGTAACTAACAGCTATGTGGTCTTGCTGAGACCATGCCTGATTCGGAGAAGGCGGGCGCCAAGTATAACAATGACGTGAACGATGCCTAAAACTAGTGCTAGCTAAAAATAGCTTATGCTCAGCGCACAGCTGTAACAATTGTCCGCCATTATCTGACCGATGTGACGCTCTCCCAAACCTGCCACGTAAACGAGATTCAGCCTCACCAAGGCAGCCGATTTAGGAATTAATATCTCCGGCCAGAACGACTATTTCAGAACCACAAATCGACCGAAGGAGAAAGGCCAGATTCGCGTCAAACGCGTCCTTGGTGCCAACATCACTAAAGTCATCAGGAGCGTATGCAGACACAACGAAAAGATTTCTGCAAGTCTTGCGTCTACAGCTGCCCTTAACAGTACCTGCCAAGCGGACAGCACAAAGTCTACTGTCAACAGGAGTCCAATCTATCAATGAGCTATGGACTATACCTACTCCAGCCTGACCCATAACAGCCGCTGTGGAGTCACCCGAAGTGTATAACCAGTTTCGGATAGAAAATGTGGGCGCTGTTAGTTCCATAAGCCGACTACTTTCTTGGATTTTAGTTTCCGAGATACAGCGGATATCGATATGCAACGAGTCTAACGTTCGTGCAAGAGCGGTCTGTTGACCTATCTGTTTTACAATGCGAACGTTGAAGGCACCTATATTAATCCGCATTCTGAGTCTAAACAAGAGACGAGGGAGGCCTGAAGCTGAATTGCAAGAGACGGAACTTACCGGCTCAATGTTACTATGATTAGGTATATCTGTTGTGGGACCTGTAGAATAATTGTCAGAAATGGAGGTCAGGAGGGGCCTTAGAGCTGAATTTGACAAAACATTGGGGGAGGGATCAGCAGTAGCATGTTTTGGCCTATCTACTTTGTTGTATGCTGCAGATAAGACGACTCGGTTTATACCGTGAGATGGACGATGCAGTATGGAATTAACAGTGTTGTGAGTAATTATGATTGCTTGCGGGCTAAGATACTATCAGGACACCGATATGTAGACAAGAGAACGATTAGGGTTCCCAACCAAAACCTTCGGCTAAAAAGCTTACACCGCAAGGCAGCGGGCGGGTGGCAGTGTACCAGAACGGGTACGTTTTCCGGAAAAAAGATACCAACCTTCTTCCAATCCTTAACCTGGAGGACCAAGAGATTGGTTTGTCAGACCTCTACCTATTGGCCTGCCTGGCATGAGTGACTCTATTGGTGTAGTGGCCACACCGTTCAGTTAAGCCCAATAAGTCATCGAGATGCGCAAGCCGTCACACTGCGTCAAGGTCCAGTGTCGTTTTGACGGCAGTCTCGTTGTGACGTACCTTGCGGTAGACGTCATGTGTACCGCCTGCCAACAATTGCCATATTTCTCGA
This sequence comes from Paragonimus heterotremus, assembly GCA_013368495.1. Taxonomy (NCBI): domain Eukaryota; kingdom Metazoa; phylum Platyhelminthes; class Trematoda; order Plagiorchiida; family Troglotrematidae; genus Paragonimus; species Paragonimus heterotremus. The sequence continues at coordinate 6,541 of LUCH01017824.1, forward strand.
ATATAAAGGTGCGTTCGATTCGGTGGATCGATCTACACTTTTAGAGTCGCTTAAACGCACGCTGTACCGACCAAGTATGTGACCATACTGTCGGCTCAGGTTACGGTGAGCTGTCTGACAGTTTCAGCACCATGAGCGGCGTACGTCAAGGCTGTCCCCTTTCACCACTTTCGTTCAACTTCGTCATAGACGAAATAATGGAGGACTGTCTGCGGCACTCAGAAGATGTCGGTGTGGACTTCCTACCTTGTGGAAGGCTGACGGATCTTGATTATCTTGACGACAAAGTGTTGCTGTTTGACAACTTTCAAACGACACAAATAACGCTATTTCGCGTTCTGCTAAGTACTTCGGAATGTGCTTTGCAGCCTTAAAATGCAAAACGCTTCTGCAAGATTGCTGTGATTACATAGGTTTAATGTCAGTTAATGAGGCCATGAGGGTTGTTGACCGGTTTGTATACCTGGAAAGCTGCATCAGCGGCGGCGGCAGAGGTGTAGGGAATGAAATAGAGGCGCGTGTTTCTAAGGCTGGGACGGTGTTCGCTAGTCTGAGACACCTATGGCGACAGAGAGGTATCTCTCTGAAACTTAAGGTTCGCATTTATCAGACAACAGTAAGGGCTGTATTACTTTACGGCAACGAAACCTGGCCCATCAGGGTAGAAGACGTGAACCGTCTTCAGGTGTTTGACCACCGGTCTGCGTTCAATCGCTCGTATCAGGTGGCACCAGCGAGTGAGCAACGAGGAGGTTAGGAAGCGGGTGTTTGGCAATGATTGCCAAACGAGTTCTTTTGTTCAATTACTAAACTTGCACAGACTTAGATGGTTAGGTCATGTACTAAAGATGCTAGTTAATCGTTTGCCACACCGAGCACTGTTTGCCGACGCTGCGGCCGACTGGCGCAAGGTTGACAAATGATGATCTGGTTTGTCAGAGCTCTACCTGGCATGAGTGACTCTATCAGTGTGGTGGCCACGCCGACCAGTTTAGCCTGATAGTTCATCAAGATGCGTAAACTGTCACATCGCTTCAACGTCCAATCTCATTGTGTACCAGTCGAAATTCATTTTGTACATTTACCTAGTTCATTTGTTTACTATACACACTGTGTTACACGGCTGTATGACAACATCCATATCGACTGCTGATGTATTGCTACCAGGAATGAGGAAACACTTTTGTGTCTCCCAGAATTAGCGAGCAGTCGAAAAACAAGACTGTGTATTTCTGTTGTGTGCTGCTCATCGGCACAAGAATGTTGAAGTTTGACTGTGGGTTGTCTCACTTGTCCAGTGAATTGTGATGAACTAAACAGAATCAGCAAGCACAAATATGTGGAAATCCCCTGCAAAAGCAAACAGATACTAGTGAAGAATGACCTTGCGAGGCCCCGTTCAAACAAGTTCAATGTAGTGCACAAAGAGCAGGAACAAAGTTAACGATACTTGCGCAGATAAGTACCGTTTCGTTTCACATAACGGGTGACACACTGAAACACATCTACGTAGGCTGGATGTAAACTTGCCCTCTTCCATTTAAAAATTGACGTCACCTACACTAGAATATTACAGGCTCTGAAACCCGCTCTCTGTTCAGACAAAAAGCCCAGCCAATAAAATGGAGCGTTAAGACAGAAGGTATAATACTAAACAAGCAAATTGCGTGTTACATTAACCAGTTTGCATACGAATGAACAAACACATCCAACATTTAGTCACAACAGGTCATGTGGTTGACCCCATCACTTCGTTCATGGTCCTATCGCGTAACCGCAACCCCAAGGTGTTGGCATTCTCGGAGGCATTGTTGATCAAGCGTCATGCACCGGCCCTTTGTTGGCAAAAAATGCTGACGTAATCAATTTCGTTACCTTGACAGTGAACCCCGATTGCTCCCATGTGATGTTCGTTCATTTTATTGTTTTGTCGCCAGGCGCTTAACCTGTATAACGGAACGTTTTATGTAATCGGCTGATGAAAATAAACGAAATGCTTGCATCTCGCAATGTATGTCTTCTTGCCGTCTTATTGAACTGGATAAGGTGAACTCAGTGTTTCAAACATCCAACTGACTCAGCTGGTCAGACATTTAGACCAATTGCGCCAACCTATATCGCTTATCCCACCGGTCGCCAAATGTGTGATCGAGGGCCTACAACATGTAAATGTATGTAACACCGATATAACAAATAGGCAAAAGCATCAAACATAGTAAAGTATGAATAAGCAAGCGATATCACTTGGGAATGCATTATACATGAAAAAGTCAGTAACCCGCAGAGTAACACAGGTCTAACGTGCAAATACGCCTAACTCTGAACGTCAGCCGAAATATAACACGATGGACACAGACTATGCAATCACAATAAGCAAAACAGGTAGAGAAGCCTGAACAATACTTCTTTGATTATCACTCGACGATTGGGGGAAATTCATGTCTTATCTGTATCTTATTTAGGAGTCGTCATTCAGCTAGTGTGCACTCTGTTAGGCAAACCCAGGTCTAATTGGCCAAGCTAGTATATCAAGTTGGCAACTATAAGACGCTGATATTCTATTTATGATACTGCATCCGTTGTTTGATCTGACTTCGAACTATAAATAATCTACACAATTGTCGGTGGTCGATCATGGATTTTCGTCATATGGGGAAATAAACTTGAATGGAAAATTATCGATTGGTTGTTAGAGCGAATAAATGAGAAGAAAGCGATTGCAAAGGTTTCAAAACTTTCATGAATCATAGTTAAAAATATCACGCCATCCTGATGTTTAGAATATGGAACGCTGGGACGATGTGTTAAAACCTTCTGCTTATTAAAGCTGTCCTACTTTTTTTGTTGAGATAAGCAGGGAAAAGGCAGGATCTAATAACAACGTTTGTATTGTACAAAAGTTTTTTTTGTTTCCAATCAAATCTGTTCGCGAAGAAAAGGCATACGGAACACGCTGTACAGTTTCTGGGCCTGTAAAAATAACGACGATCTGAGTGAATAAAAAGAGCACAGTGTACCTTTCGTTTTCCAAATCCTGGGCATGCTTCCAATCTGTCCTGTTCGGCCAGAATAATATCGGCAACGGTCTGCGAAAAAATCAAGAGAGTACACACTAACAGATGGAAATCACATTAAGATACGGGTGAGTTACAATAGGAGAAACTATATATCTATTTTCAGGTTTGGCATGGTTAAAGTGCTTGTCTCAATGACGCTACCATTGAGTTCTAACAAAACTCTCCCAAGAAACTACATTGGTTACAAACTCCTTTCAAACCCAAACTGTCCAGTTGGTCTCCTTCAACTGGTAATAGGTTTGACCATTAGCAGAGTGTGCGTTTGACTAACCTTGAAAGTGTTCACTGTGGATGCGGCATCTGCTTTGGTGACCGGTCGTACTGAAGTCAGAAAATCGGTTATTTGCGCTAACTGATCTGTGTTGGCTGCAGCTTCAGGCATTAGTCCATCGGGAGGTTTGTTTTCTAATGCCTTGTAGGCTTCCAGATAACAAGCCGCTTCCTCTGGACTAAAAAAAATAGAAACGGAACAAGGTAATATGTTGCTATGAGTGGTGTAATAGAGCGAAAACCGTACGCAATTCTAAGAATAGGGTAGATTCTAGACAAATCGCGACGAGTTGTAGGCTCTGAGATGTAGCGGATGATTTGTGATTTGATAAAATGTACGTGTTACTTTAGCTGATCGTATTTCAGTGAATAAGATGAACTGCTTGTTTCGTGTTGGTTTACGCGGGCCGCTACAATGAGGGAGAATGAAACTGTAAAGATATAAGAGTTTCTGATATTTACTTTCGATCTAGAAATGAGCTTTAGAGATTAAGAAATGACAGGCTGCTTACTTTAAAGATGCATTTAAAATATACTGTTTCTATGGGCCTCAAGCTTCAAAGGATTGAACGCCGCCCTTATGGATGGGATTCGTTCGATCAACCCTCACTCCGCGTTGATTCGTGTGGTCACAGAAGTCGATGTCGGTAGATTATGTGGTAGGAAGTGGCGTTGTGCGTACCAACTGGTTAGACTACATCATCATCGATAATCTTGGACTAGTTTGAATGGTTCATCAAGTCTTTGTGTATTTCAGCTGATCAAGGCTAGAATCGCTGGTATATGGATCTCACTGCGTGCACGTTTAATGCAGCCCTCGAGCAGGCAACAGGAGGTGTCTGTCGGCTACCCCCAATCGCTACTGTGAATGTGCATAAACGGAGGATGCGGACCTGTACTTTTAACGTTGATTCGGACAGCTGCGTTTGCTTTACACAGATTATTGTGGTTGAATATGACCTCAAAACGTATAAAATTAACACTAGGACATATTTAGACGTAGGTACAAAATCATGGTACACCCCCTGCAGTTCGTCGTGCCGAAACTGAACTACACGAGGTAAGTAAACGAACCTCCATGCCAACATGAGGGTGAGTTTTTCTGCCAGACACAATTTGCACAGTTCTTTGAGCGGATAGTGAGGATCAGTCTGAAAAGGAAAATAGCAATTGGCAAACACAGTAGAGGCCAGTGTTAGGGTTTTGAAAACAGTTCGTAGGTGGTCTCATAATTGTTACAGGCAAGTTCGTGCAAGCGTTCGTTTCGACCACATCTGATATGATTGGGCAACATCAGGAATATCAAACCACGACCGGACTAAACCGAGTTAGAAGACAAAACTGTCGGTTAGATCAGAACGACCATGTAAACGGTGTACAACAGGTTAAAAAAACGTAATTACGAATTACTTATCAATCGCCGCATGTTCACATCCTCCTCACCATTTCAAATCCTAGGGGCTGAGTTAAGTTATGCAGAGGTTATGTTGGTGATTAGCTTTTATACGAAACAAGCATTTTCGATTAATCTGATTCAGCCAGTAAACTCCTTCACATGCTCCTGTGGAGCAAGTTACGTCGGTTGCACAACCATGCGTCTTCCTCGAATACGACACCACCGCTAAATGGCTGACTAGAGGTGAAGTGAGATCCATTCCGAAGGCAATTCTGGTGCACTGAGTCCCACCGGAGTGAGCTTTTTAGCCCACCTAGTCTTCGATCCAAAGAAGTCAAATCTCGTATTTTGGATACCGTGGAAGCGATCGACATTCGGTTACACAATTATGCGCTCAGAAAAAACTTGTTCAGATCCCACTGTTACCATGTTCCTCCACTACTCTCACTTGACAACTCCGGATGTCGGTTTAGGCACCCGCATTGTCCTCCGGTCCAAAACCTTTTGACATACTTATGTGACAAACTGCTCTTGATTCTGCCTGTATGACAACCATTGTGATAACAATGGAATGTAAATGACCCGATTATGATTAATTGAAAACAAACTGTTCGCCAAACCACCTTTTGGTACTGATAAGTTTATGGGAGTCATTCGAATTGTTACAAAAATCCGTCAGGTGCCAACCGTTGTTAGTGGTATGCAAAGTTGAGATGGTTTGGATACTTTAGTCAACCGCTGCCGAAGGACACAGTGCGCACCAATTATTCAACAGAAGTGGACATGTGTTTTTAGTAATCATTTTGTTACACAATCTATTTTTATGCTCCCCAGATGTGGTCCGTGATTTGTACAACTCCCATACTTCTCTTGTCAAAACAGTTGTGTAATCGGGTTTGTGGACAGTGTTCGATACAGCGATTCACGTGATCTAAAGTTCATCAGATTTAGGTGACAGTAGATCTGATGAGCTCCTCAAATTATGTTTTTGTTTTATTTACTTCGGTGTTTTTGTAAATGATGTGGCGCTCTTGAAATGAACCTGCTTTTACCACTTCCCGATTCCACTATGTGCATTTCCTATGGTTTTCTGGTCTTAACATGTAGCACCTTGAAAAGCAACGTGTGTCAAGATGATCACACAGGTAGCGACCCTATCTGTTTATCAGTTATTATGTTTAAGTGTCGACTCTCAAAAGTGCTTCTTGTTGCAAGTTTTTGTATGCGTCTAATCGTTTGTTCGAACGATTAATGACACAAAGGGGTACTTCGTGTGTGCTCGCTTTCAGTTCCGTTGTTATGTGATCGCTTTGCTTTATTGCCCGCACGTCGAGTCCGATTGTCATCAATATACCTCTTAATTTATTTGTTGCGTTATTCTCAACCTGCTATCTCGGTTCGCTAGACTCTGCGAACCCGTAAACCCGATTAACTCACTATTTGAGATCAATGAACTGTTCGTAGTATATAAGTATATCTGGTTACATTATATTCCATTTAATTTCGTCGTATCATTGTGGATATGAAAGAAGTCCAGTCGGAGTTTTCGTCTTCCGTAGTTCTGATCACATTATTAGCTCCTGGCATTTGAATATTTTGATTAAAAGATGTGGTTCGCTGAATCATAAGTTAGACAACCGATATATCACTAGCGATCCGAATAAACTTTATTCGCCGGCACCACACCTTCCTGTAATATGCTCATCCTCAACAGCGATGTTTTAATAGGATCAGCAACCGGTTGTTGTGAATTCACTAAACAGACCGCTCTTGAAGAAGCACAGTCCGCCTGGGAAGTTACGTTTTGAGCAACTGTCTCATAGACTACAGTTGGTTCCTTTTTGAAACGTGGTAGGCGGCTGGCAATGACTACCGAAGTATACGGAGAGGCTGTTTTTCGTGTTACCCCCACATCTGTTGCGTGATCTAGCAGCGCCAGCCGAGACCGACGCAATTTTGAGACGCAACATTTTTACAATCGGCTTGGCAAGTAGATGTCCACTACGGTCCTGACGACAGTTCATTCACTACGAGAGACACCGAAATAGCCGTCCTTCACAAAACGTATAAAAGTCACCTTGATCATAAGCCTTGTAGCCCGATTACCGAAATAACGTAGTTGCGACGTGAAACGGCAGATTTTCGTATCAGCATTCAGTGACACAAGTTCTACCAGATTGTCGTCCAGACCAGTAGAGGATAACGACCTGTGCTAGCGCCATTATACTTGCGTTGAAACGTTGATTGACAGGTGCCGGTTGGGAGCAGAAATGCTTAAACTAGCAGATCGGTATGTTTTGGTGAAGACAACCAAAAACCAGACAACCCAGTAATCTTTAATTGTGAAAGATTTAACATCTAGAATGAACTTCCTAATCGATGCAGGAGGAGGGATTGGTGTCATCCATCATTCGCCAATTGGACTGCAATTAGAGTTGGGCACAGCATTCCGCCCAGTAAAGCGTTTGATCATCGTCCTGGCCTTCTTTGCGACACAACTTTCCAGATCACTAGCATCAATCTTATTAAACACTTCGACTTGACAGCTGATGCTCGCTTGTCGCGTCTAATCTTTAGCCCGACGAAACTTGATGTTTGAGGTAAACCCTCACACACTTTTGTGATCACCCCGGTGCTGTTTAACTCCAGTGTTCGTGAACCCTACGGGAAGCTCTAATCCGAATTTCTACAGTTAATTCGAGTTGTTAAAAAACTATCGGTCGCAACAAACGATATCGCACGCAACGTTACCATACGAGAGCCGCCAGTGCGCAGTGGTTCACGTCGTTTAACCCCTGATAAGCTGGAAACTGCCCAAACTGAGTTTGAGCGTATGGTTCAACTCAATAGTATTCATGTGTCAAATAGTTTGATCGACGCCGTTGCATGCGGTTCCCAAAGACGGATAACGATTGGCGTCCGAGCATTAGAGAACTGGTCGACCGCCCATAAGTAAATAGTTCCGCACGTTCAAGATTTAACGGCAAACCTACCTGGTAGGCAGATACCGGGCCTGAACTTATGTTGGCTTACAAGGAGGCCGCAGTAGCGCCCGGGGACATCTCAACGATAAAAATCAACAGCATTCGAATTTTTACGCATTTCTTTTAATCCTAGTAGAGCCGCTCAAATATTCTAACGTTTTATATACGATGTCTGTTGCGGCCTGGATGGCGTTAATTAGCACTTGGACGATATCTTCGTGGCCAGCTCGCCGCAAAAACATCGTTTGACCGGTTTTCTAGTCATTGAATTTCAGTCCATTTGGTTAAGTGCTCGTTTGGAATGTTTTGCATAACATTCTCATGACAGCATATCTTTGAGCAGGACAAAGTGCAAGCACAAATGGACTATTCAGAACTCACATACTTTATGCGACTTCGTTAGTTCAGTTGGTTGGTTAGTTTTGTCTTTGCTTCATCCATAACGGCATCTAATGGGCACCGTACCGACCTGCTCAGACGCAAAGTATGCTCGTGTTCGCTGACAAATGCTGCACAAAACGCTTCTACTGAGCTGAAAACAGCCTTAGTCAATATAGTATCGCCTTCTCACCACCGTCTGTCCACCCCATTGTCGTTAACCGTGGGTGCAGCAAACGTGGATATAGAAATGGTCTTAAACACGCAACCTGATGACGGCTGGTTTCCGTTAGTCCTCATCCCCAACTATTTACAACCTACCGAGTCTCATTAGGGGTGCTTCCGGAGGGTAATTATTAGTCATCTTTCTCAACGTTCGACATTTCGGCCATCTTCTGGAAAATTAAATTTGGTCGCACTTCCAGATTATAAGCCGCTAACGTGCGTTCTATATTTCTACGTCCAACAGGTACGACCCCGGAGAGATCTAACATCTAAACTCAGTCCACGACGGAAACCCGTAACATTTCAGGTACCTCGATCTCTAGAGCCGATGTTCCCTAGCACACCAACGTCATAATAGGCGCGATAGATAATCCAATCGATCTCGCAGCGGCACAGTCCAACTGTCCAAAGACAACAACTCCGCCGGTCAGGTGGTTCCTCCCAACTTGTGCACTTCCACAGGCGTTAATCTGAAAGGTCAACTATTTGTGACATCACAAAGTATTTCCCACTCAGGTATACCGTTGGTATTTTGTCACCGAATTTCTGTAACTTTGCACACGTCTCATCTAGGCGTACGTCCCACAATCAAAATGGTCAGCAAACGTTTTGTCTGGTACAAGGTATGCACTACGGACGAGTTCTAACAATAGTGATAGTTAGGTCTACTGTAACGTTCAACGGGATGGAGGCACCAAGTTTTTCTGTGAAGGACGGGGTAACGACAAGAATCTGGAATGGTAATAAAAACCAGCAAGCATAAACCAGAGGCTCAGTAAGTCATTCACATAACTTACACAATCGAAAACTCAAATGACATCAATCAAACAGCAGCACATTGCGTTACACTAACACATCTTTTCGAAAGGAGTCGACTGAAAAGTGTGTGATCGAAAAAGCTGCAATCAACTGAAGCGATGTACTATTTATATCAGTCAAATTCCTCTACCATTAATCAGTAAGTGTTTCTTTGTTGACATGTCTTTGCCTACAGCGACCTCTAACAAGGGCTGTGCAGGTAACTGAAATGCTTTCTGGTGGTCATTCTCTCCATATTCACACCGCTGCCAAGTAGCAACATGAGCCTGTGCTTAACGTGTTTCCTCACCGATAGCGATGAACGTTTTGTGTCCAAAGTTCTTTCTGTGTAGTGTGATCAATGAACAGACTGACAAAAAAGACCACGTAGTTTATACGACCGACTTCTAGGTATCCGTTCGACACCTGCGCGCATACGCATTGTGACCTACATCGTTCGGCATTAGATCACCGGTCTACCTGACATGGCACTACATCAAACGTGTACCGTTGTGATCGATCACATGAAGTGAGCTGTATACCACACTTTCACTGAACGGCTACACGAGCACGTCATACCAAGTAGAGCCGACAATTGACAAGCTATTAGTACGTATAGAGTGGACAAATTAGGATTCCAGAATGACTAATTTAAATATTTTCCCAACCACTGTAAGAAGATGAATATCGCGCTATCTCGCAGTCGGAGACTTGAGACAAAGAATAAAGTGGGGAAAAATCACTACGCAAAGAGTTCAAAACCTACGGCGGTTGGTCAGAACAAAGCCGTTTACAACAGCTTCAACACTGTCTTGATTTAGTGTTGAACCGCGATCAGCAGAAGCCATGAAGCCAAAATGTGTGACAGATGCCTATGTAGCGTTTCAGGGACAACAGAAAAGTACAAACATAGACTACAAGACATTGCGTGTGACCTCCTTAGAACTGGGTGAGTGGCATGGACGGGCGAGCCCCAGTTTGCAATTCGATCAGGATATAGCCGTGCCAGAGTGGGTAGAAGTAACGGCGATTGATTTAATCCAGCCCTGACCCTCCTGTCGTTGAAGGCAACACGATGTGAGGCGTCAAACGAATGAATCGAGAAAGCGAACTTGTAAGTCTCAGCAACACGGTGAATGGTGAGGTCTTTGAAAACGCGGCCGGCAACCCCAACGATTTCAAAGAGAACGCCACGTCAAGTCTGCTGAATAGCAAAAAAATTTCTAACATCAAACGTTACCCCGACCCCCTTAACCATCAAATCATAATCCTACTGAACACGGTTACAATCGGCAAGTTTTTACTATTAACAAACAATGCAGCACTGTAAGCTCATCCCACCTGGAATATGTACCAATCGATCCGTGGAATGAAATGCCTCTACCGAAGATCTCGTGTCGATGTAAAGAGGAGACTAAAAATTGTTATCGATGCCAAAGCACTAATAACTACCCGGTATTATCATTTTCCAAAGTTAAAACTGGAGCAACTCAGAAGGAGATATTGTTACCGGTTAGCGTATAAAATAGTTCCATCAGCACTTTTATGAACTACTGAGAAGAGGGTTCGCTGACCTCTTCAGACGTCTGATCAATGCTTGCATTAAGCGGACGATATATTGTTTTTCGCGTTTTGCGATGACACGCTAAACGTGTTGAACTGGAAATGGACAGACAGTCTTGTGCTGACACAACCACATAATCACGCAGTTTAACTCATGCCAGACAAATCACACAGCAAATTAACCAAATACTTTTTGAATACTCACCGATTCGTCAGTTGGTTAACAATCGTTTTCCTTTGGTTATTCATCTCTTATATGCCTGCACCATCGAATCAATCAATGCACTTGGTGGAGTAACAACTCGTGTTCGCCTTACCTGAGCAGGGCGACTTACCAGAACGGTTTTCAAAAAGCGGCCAACCCCTGGAATACACAGCTTCGAAAAGTGTGTGGTTTTGATAGCCTTTAAAGAGAATCTAATTTCTTTTTGACCGGTGGATACTTGTTCACTGCTAAGTAAAAGTGCGACCCAATGCATTTTGTCGTGTTGGCTTTGCATTGTACAGACCGTAGAATGTAGTCGGTACATGCACATTCTCATCAATGCGCTCGGATAGGGAAAGTCCTGACCTATACTGCTTACTTAATACGGTGGTAGGGCTTGCATGCTGTTTTAATCCGGCGGGTTACGCTGGCCAGGGCATTCGTTCTTCCAGGTGAACTCTTGTCAGATAGGCCAAAGAAAACGTTAATAAGAAGGTTGAACATTGTTAAAAGGAAACTAAGCGGAAGAACTAGAAATGGTATGGATACAAGTACACCATTGACTGCGACACACTACCATCTCGGATAACGCCTCTAACCAGTGGTTTGGGTGATCACGAGGACCTCATCCAGGCAAGCGACACCTACCCACTTTGCTCAATGGAGCAGTCAAGGTCTTCATATTTCGTGACCACGTTGTTGCTTGACCACCACGCGGTTTTACCCAATTGTTGGTGGCCTCGGCATATAATGCTCGGTACGGTAAACGCCCAGCTGGCATACGGAGAACATGACCCAACCATCGCAAGCTGTGCAACGTAATTAGGTGACCAATTGATCGCGCATCCCGTGCATTCCGGAATACGCGTCGGCGAACGGCCACATTGCTCACGCAATCAGTCCACTTAATATGGGCCAATTGACAGAGACAACGATGGTCAAACACAGCAAGTCTGTTGATATCTTCTTTGTGGACAGGCCACGTTTCCGAATCATAAAGCAAAATGGAGCGCACAAAGGCATTATATACTCTTCTTTTCAGTGACAACCGGACGTCTTTTCAAAGCCACAGATGATGCAGTCTGGCAAAGGCAACTCGTGCCTTTGCTATCCTAGCTGATATCTCATCAGCAATATTACAGGCTGACGAGATAGTGCTACCCAATTATGTGAAACTGTCCACAGTGCCAAGTGGATTACCTGTAATGAAGAAAGTAGGAGTGGAAATGCCCCAGTCTTGAAGCAACACTTTGCACTTTGAAGGTACAAAGCGCATTCCATACAAACCCGCCTGGTCACTCATCTTGTCCAGCATGATCTACATGTGTTCGACAGAGGGACTAAGTAAGACGCTGTCGTCCGCGTACTCCATATTGGTCAATCTAGCGCTAGGAAGAAGCTCAACACTAAGCGCGAACACAAAACTGCCCAATCATAAAAAATTGCTTGACGTAATGGAGTACCAGTTTTGATCCTGCTAGCTAGGTAAAAGTTGTTGAATATTTAACGACCCCATGGATAACAACTGAAAACACGATGTTAGTCAAAGCGTTTTTAACATCGAGAGCTGAATGGATGATTATTTATGGTAAATACTCGCGGAACAGGTCTCATGAACTGAACGTCAGTCACACATGGTTACAGCTTTTGCGTTCAACCAGCCGACTTCGAAAAGAAGTCCTAGGTTCAAATTTCGTTTTTTATGGCTCGTCTGTAGTACAGGCTGCTACAGCGACTTGAATTTCGACTGTAGCCTACATCCTCATGAGGCAGCAGTGTTGATCACTGTACCACTGACTTCACACTAAGCACGGCCTCAATATCTTGCCTAAACGCTCAGTAATTCGTGAGTAATTCTCAGGTTGTCCAACCATCTCGACAAGAGGCACGGTGTCTTACTCAGTGAGAGATAGCGTTTAATACTCGAAGAATGGACGAGGTAGCTACTGAAACGGAGCAAAGGTCAGGCGCAGATAATTCCAAAGTAACTTGGAAGAAACGCTGTACAATGGTGGCCTGTAGACGTGTAACTGCCGATTTGAATACGTCAACCAGTGATGTAAGCTTACAAAGTCCGGCCGCATCCATGACCTCACCCCTAGGCAAGATGAAACAATCGACAACCTGAACAGTACCATCCAAAATAGTGAGAATACTTTTAAATTTGCTAAGTACAACATTTGAACACTCATAGTACATTGACAATTAGCAGAACAGTGCTGGGACAAGTGAACTGTGGGTAAATTTTGAAAACTACGACAGAGAAAACTTGATTATAGCCTACAGTTCACCGAGAAAACATGAAATAAGTCGAAGACAACTAACTAGATGCGGTTAACATAAAATCATCGAAACATACCACATCAACTTGACAAAGGAGCACAGACAGTTGATAATTCTGTTTCGTTTGGCGGACGCGCTCGAAAATGTATTCTGAATTCAGATTGTGATATCTTAAACTGAAATATCACACAGAAAGTGAAAAATGCTAAGTAACAATCAACGTCGAGTTGTAAAGTAAAATGGTCATAAGAAATAGTGTCAGATTACCAAGTGTTACCCGGGTAATTAAGGTCTGAACAACAATATTAATTCGGGACTTATTTTCGCGCAAGATGAAGTTTTCATAACAAGAAATGAGCATAAAACAAGACTCATTAGGTCATCGGAACAAACATACTGGTGGTTGATACTGATTTTGAACAATACAATGGTGAACACAGCCCTGATGTCAAGGTCAACCCTAGGATCAACTTGGGATGATTGCGGTAAGAAACTCAATGTAGCCAATGAAAATGAAACCTCCAGTGTATTGACCGGTGAATTTGAGGGTCAGCGCTTCACTGCAAGCTGTATACTGATATCTTTTAAACAAGTCGCATCTGAGAGTATTGTGGGAGCCTAATATATACACGCTCGACAAGTCTCTGAGAATGCCACGGTTTGCCCTTCCAAGTTAGCTTTTACTCCCACCAGGCCTGTACTAAAAATTCCAACTAGTTCGTTTGGCTTGTAACAAACAAATATGACACTATCAAGCATCACCACCAAGTGACGTTTACAACAGGTCAGTAACAGGTTGGCTGTCGCCTGGGTTCTCAGGGTCGTTGGCCGTGCGGAAAAACAAAACATGATTTTGGAGGAGGTCACAATAAGACACTGGAACCAAACAGCTTATGAAAAATTAACAGAGGGTGACCAACCATGAGCTATCACAACGAACTAGTAAAAGTGTATATACAATTCCATTTCTTTTATTCTTCACAATTTTTCTTGAACTCGAACCTACACATCTGCCTTATTCGATGAACTCATAAATGTGATCCCATAACCACTACCATTAATAGCCTTTTGGTTATCTTTCCGAAACATCATATCGTGTGCTGGGCGAGAACAGGTGACTATGTACTCAGCCCTTGACCACTAACAGATTAAAACACCTTCCTGAAGATCAATCTGCCCGTAGTGTCAACACGAATCGAAACAAGAGAACACGGTGAGGTTCAGAAACTATGTTTACAAATATGATAGGTAGTTGTCTCAACTCTAGTCTGAGACCAACGGCCTCAACCAAGATGAGAAAAACAAATGCGAAGTGGGCTCCAACTCACTCAGCAGCACTCGAAAGTGCGTCAAGTGAAAAGTGCATAGAACCTTCGAGTATGTTAAACAACACCCGGAAAATTGCAGACGAAACGATCCTAAAGAACAGGATAATAGTTAAGTAACTGGAAAAAGCGCAGGCATTTGCTACGTAGAATGGTTTGTGCGACCGATGACAGTGGCACTGAAGTCATACTAGGCATCCTATAGCAAGCACACACAGAAGCATGCATCCAAAACGGACAAGAAGGGGAAACTCGGTTACAGCCGGAATCTCCAGGGGAGCCACAGATTGTTGGTAGTTACAGTATTGATCGAATTTTCAACCTACTCCCAGTTCTGGGGAAGTGGTATAAATAACACCGGCCAACAAATGTCGTTTTACTCTCCTATGAGGAAGCATTTGACTCAGTTAGTCGATCTGCCTTCCTTAGGGTCGTTAAAACACACAGGCACACCGAACAAGCGTGTGAACACAGTGTCAGCGCTGTATTCTTATAGTACCGCTCAGGTTGGGGCTGGTGGTGAATTGCCTGAACTCGGCATGCATAAAGACTGTCCGTCTTTGTCACTGTGTTTACTTTTGCCTTCGACACTCACAAGATGCCGGCATGGTCCACCTAGCTGGCGGAAGACTGACTAATCTTCATCACGTTGACGACACGGTATCGCTGCTGGACACTTTTCAATTAGCATGGACAATACTAGACGCTGTTTCGTGCTTTGCAAAATAGTTTAGAATGCGATTTGCAGCCTTAAAGTGCAAATGCTTGTGATAAACGACGGCGATTACGTAGAGCGAGAAATTATGGAGGTTGTCGATAGGTTGTATCAGCAGCGGTGTAGGTTCGGGAAATAAACTGAAGATTCGACACTTCAATGACAGGTGGTATTCGCTTATCTAAGACGTCTTTGTTGATAAAGGAACATTCCTCCGGAGTTTAGGCGTCGTAAAAACTGGCTATGATAACCTGTCACTCAGAATAGAATACATGAACTGTTTTCAGGTATCTCATCATCAATATCTGCGTCTGATCGCTAGCATCGGAAAAAGCCTACAGGTAAGTAACGATAACGTTAAGAAGCTGATGTTTGGGGGGTGAGGATCAAACGAGTTCTTTTATAACATTTAAGCTTGTATAGAATTAAATGAGTAAGCTACGTTTGCCGATGATACGACCGATTGGCTTAAGGTGCAAAATGGACAGATGTCCACCTGACATAGAAGAACAAAGTCATTCACCAAAGGATTAGCCACTGTGAGCTGAGTTCATCTCCCAGGCTGCCTGGAGACTTTAGGAAATGGAGGATATTCAGCCTTAATGGCGTGAATGTTCCCGTCGTTTGAAAACGTTATCTGTGAAATAAGTTCAATCAATGAAGCGGAGCAGCTGTTTTTCTACCGACGCCCTACTTTCACCTACAACTTGGTTTTTGCTCACAAACTGAAGGCGACTTGCTGTGAAAAGTTTGAGTGTACACAAAGTTGTCAGGTTCTCTCTGTTCTCTTTCCTTTTCCGGCAGTTGGGGTTTGCGATTTTATTCATGGGTGTGTGGCAGTTAGATATTAGCACAAACTATTGATGCTCGTGAACGTTTGGATACTCGACTACACACATGTAACAGTTTCTTCAACAAAGGTTGTCAGGTGAACAAGAAGAGATAACGAACTTTAAAATGCATCGAAACACGAATTAAACGAGAAGGAAGTCCGTCTAGAATCTCTGAAGGATGTTAAGAACCAACATGATCACAACACCGTGCTTCTTACCGTGGATAAAGACGAAATCGAACAACTCCACCCACAGCTGGTTGATCCACTACTTAATGTACATGATGTTTCTAGTCTGTTTTGTGGAAAGCAACTTTACGCCATAATGGTATGCAAAGGCCGCCTTTGGGGAATGCAAAAGGTGGTCTCTGGTCCTTCATGACCTTCGTGAGGGGAACCAAACATTTTATTATTTAACAAAAAAATTCCAACAGCGTTTTCTGTTAACGTCTTTGCTTGTATAACTTCAAACGGGCATTTCCAAGAAGATGTACCGAAACACTGGCGTACTGACTAAAAACCTTTAGTTGTCTTTTTGATATTCGCGACTGTTACACACAAACTCTATTCTATGTCGAACATTTTTAACACCTACCTTTGATCAATCGATATATTTTAATCTAACAATGGAGCATACAGTTGAAAAGTGAACAGACTACCTCAAAGGGCGCGTCGTTCGAGTATTTCATATATGAGGAAGTTATGCTTTTTTCGTCAAACAAAGATTGGCAATCACCTACACTAATTGCCCAGGAGTTTAGTGCATCTGAATGACACCTCCCATGCCACTATATGCAAGGTACATTTAACCGTGAATGTTTAATCAAACAAACCGAGTTCGCGCAGGTTACTTAAGAGATACTTGATGAAAACATACAAAAAATGTTACGCTTTTTTCAGACATCTATTTCTACTGTCAATTGCCGAGGATAGTGTATACCTAATAGAATATTTCCTATTGCCTAGAAACCTCGCACAGTTCCCATGTCCATAAGTTGCGACTGGAGTATTGTAATCGCTGTTAAGAATATAACCTACATGTTACCGAAGTCAAAATCGATGTGAGAGGTACGGTTGTGCGCTAACTCCGCAATGTTTGTTAATCCTTAGAAATTTTGTTGCCCAGTCTGCTTGCCAATTGAAGCATTTTACGCGTTACCTACGTCTTACTGCATGCTCGTTCGTCAACAATGATGAAACGGTGGAAATGAGCGTTCTCATTATTGGATCGTCACCTTAGTTACGCGTTCAGTCGCTTGGCCCAAACCGAGAAATCAGAAGAGATACGGCCTCACTGTT